>OENT01000824.1:54631-70499 GCA_900239685.1 Rotaria macrura | reverse complement strand
AATGATTATTACTTCGTGAACATAACAACTCTTTGAAAATTATTCTGTTTGTCTAACTCGTTGAGTGCTATGTTGAACTGCACTCAGTTATCCACTTTTTTCAGTCGAGAAAGTGAAAGCCTACGAATATTGGTAAGTTTCATCATGGATCATGTATAGACCATTGATAACAGTCAAGCAGAATTATCAACACGTACGAATATACATGCGATAACGAATTAACACGTTTTCACACATTTTTGTAAAATTATCGCGTGTAATATCGTTAGAAATTCAATAATTCAACTCGTTAAGTCTTTAAAATTTTACCGTAAACACTCGTTAGGGAAAGTAACTATTAAAGATACAAAACGCGTTAAAAAATTTTAACGCGTTCTGGAGGTCAAAAAGTTAACATATTTTATCGTTGAGTCCTTAAATTTTTAACGTTTGTTCACGTCAAGATGCTTCATTAAATCAAGAAAAATTTCTACATGGGTTCGCCGATAATAGTACATCCATCATAGTCATAGATATTAGTTTTTCGAATATCCACGGATCGAATATCTGTATTGCATTTTATTTTAACACATACGCAATCAATAGCTTTTCAATATTAATCTACTAGTTCCAATTGCTTTTCTTCTCTTAATATTCAACGAGGATGATAATATCGAATGACAATTTATCAATATCATGCTATGAATTTTTTTGCACATTGAATTGCGGATAATATGGCAATCAATTGCCAATATTTGCCTAGCTATTAAGGTTTTCAATATCCTATAAACCAGTAGTCAACCACAGGCTCGTTTCATTCCAAATAGACGACCAAGATTCAGCAGTATCACGGTGATTCTCAAAATGATGCTTCTTACTGCTGTAACATTGTTTTCAATGTTATCACAAATTCATGCGCTAACTAATCATTGTACAGCTGCAGCTATAGCTACGTGTGGCTCATCTCCATGTATCTCAATTGGTAACACCTTTCACTGTCTGTGCGCTGACATGTCATTGGGACCAAGTGCAAAAGAATGTAATGGTGGTCAAGTTGTGATTCCTAATCGATGTGATAATGCTGTATGTCCCGCTGGTGCCTCATGCATACCAACAAATCAAAATCCATCAAAGTATATTTGTCTTTGCCCGAATAATATTATTGCCAATCCTGATTGTCCCACAAATCCATTGCCAAATAACCCATGTTTGATTAACAATCCATGCCGAGGAGGTGAAACTTGTATTGTCAATCAATTGACTCTTCAAGCAGTTTGCCTTTGTCCAACAGGTAGTTATCAACCAAACGGCGCTTGTGAATGTCGTACATCGTGTGATAATACTTCATAATAAATAAAAAGATAACAGCGACTTTTTGTAACATTATTGAAAATTTATTTTAGAATAAAAAGCACAATAATTCGACGTTTCGATGATCTATGTCATCATTTTCAAGATTTTATTATGATGTTCAGAAAATTGTACAAAGAGGATAAAAGAAAAAGAAGAAGAGAAGAGGAAACAAAGAGAAGAAAAACAACGACATTAATAAATAATTTAAAGATTCAGTAATGATCAAGATTAGGTAACTGAACGTTTGGTAAACCATCAGGAAAGATCAGTAATGGAACCGAGTGAGTCGTTTTGTTAAGTTCAGGTTCTTAAGCCTTGATCAGCAATGACTCTTTAATCAACAGACGATAATAATGATTGTCTTGCCATACAACTTGAAAATTATTCCAGTCCATTTGATGACCGGTTTCCATTTCGTGTTGAGAAATTGATGACTTGTCAATCTTCTTATTGTTGTTGTCTTATCATTTATTGATGCCGTTGTTACTGCTGTTGTTTAAAGTTGTTGTTGCAGCTAATTTGTTTTTAATTCGTGATGATCTTCTTAATTCTGGTGGATCTTTAGAATCATCACTTGTATTATTGCATAGCTGTTGTTGATGCTGCAGTTGTTGTTCTTGCTGTTGTTGTTGTTGATATGGTGTCGTAGGCGCACCATGTTCATAATGGCTACGTACACATTGACGTTCAGTTTTGCCAATGTACGAATGTTCACAGTCATTACATTTGATATAATACACCACATCTGACTGCATATGTTCCGCAATTGGATCTTTAGTTTGGAAATGTACTTGTACCGGTGGTGGTGGTTTGAAGAAGAATTGGATGTCGAGATCAGGTCTAAGTTTATTAGTCAGTTGTTTCATTTTGTTTTGTAATGTTGACGACGATGAACTAATAAACGGTATCTCAACATACATTTTCTTTTTATCCTTTTCAATTATTGGTCGTTCTAGTTTTTTATTCATCTTATTACGATGTTGAATTAATTTTATACCAATAATTTTATTAATATATGATAATGGGTAATCATTATCTAAACCAAATCTTCTAATTTCATTGAATTCATCTTTTAACAGTTTATATGATGAACATATATTGAGCGCACGATTAACCATACTAATAATACCGGCTTTCTTATATTGCATGGGAACGTAAGAATACCAATTTGTTAGTAATCCAGTGAATGTTGGTTTGCGATAAATTGTTGTCTCGAAGCATTGTTTTTCTAATGAACGAATAACTTGTACATCGAGGAATTCCAATTTATCACTATCTTCACTCTTTCCTGTAAACTCAATTGATGAATGAAATTCATTGAGAATGGATAATATGTTATCTACATTTGTATCTTTATTTAAAAGAACAGATGTAAAGAGAACGACTAATACCAACATTTGAACGCGTTCGTCTAGCCAATCCTTATCTACGGAAAATACAAGTCATACAACAATGTTCACAGAATATACTACAAGCTGAATTGAAATATAAATAAAGTCGATTATTGAGGGGTACTCATAAAGATCGTTGATTATTGAAACTAAAAGAACTATAAAGAAAGCCACCAAGTATACTACATTGAAGAGAAATTAAAGATCTACACGACTGAGTTTTAGGAAGAACTCTATAAACGTTTATACAAGTATACAGTCGATTGAGAACCGTCCCAAGGACTGTAGGATCTATGAACCGGTCTAACGACTCTCCAGATAATAAACTGCGATGAAAACAAGATGTACCATATATGATTCGACGCAGCCCGAGGTGCTCTACAAAACCATGTATGAGACATTCCAAAACAGGAGTGGTCATCAAATCCAACAGGGTCCTTTATCCACTTCGCTCGATAGCATACCATGAGTACTGTGAAGTTGATGAAAACGTTTTTACGTTAGCAACAAAGGCTCATAATTAATTATAAGAAAGAAGTAGAGAATTCAAGCAACTTTTTATGACAATAAACCTTTTCCAAAAAAGGAATTATTATATGATTTTTCTTTACAGACAATCAGAGGTGTCAGACTTGCTTACATAGACAAAAATATCAATATCTTGGATCGGATCTATCATGCATGGATCGCAGGATTTATTCTTCGTTTTTGGTATGTATGGACTCGATTAATAGATAAGAAAGATCTGGATTTAAATCTCTCTCAAGTATCGAATCTTGATGAAACATCCATAAATATACAATCTCAAACAAAACGTCAATACTTCATTACTTATCAAGCACATTTTTCTATCGAAATCAATGTACATTATTTCGTGTATATTGTTGTACTTGTTTCTGAAGGATAACTTTTCAATGCTGCACTTACGTATCGTTACAAAATTGTCAAGCATGTGAAGGTACATTTAGATCAGTTAGAGCAATATCAAGTATGTTTTCAGCTGGTGTAAATTTTACGGTATCACCATTTTTAAATAGAATTAACAAATTATCAACATTACACAGCATAAAAACTAATACAACTCAAAAAAATCTTCGTTTTCCTCAACATCATAAAGTACATAAAACATCGATAAATATTTCCAATTCATCAAATGCAACCACCGTCTCGAAAAATGCTATTGAAAATAGTGTCCTTCAAGCATAAAAATATGTAGCTAAACAGTTTTCTTCGTTAATACTTAAAGAACTATTCCGACGTGGACGAATAATTGTAGAAAGCAGCAAAATGATTTCACAAGAATTAGAAACATTTTGGTCGTCAGATATTAATGCCTTCAATGACTCGCATGGAAACTCTGAGGTCGATTCTGATAGTTAAGACAATGATGAAACCGCTATTGGTTCTGCAGATTGTTGTGATAGCGATGAAGAATTTGAGTTAATTGATAATTTAGATGTGATAAATAATACTAGTATATTGGCAAATCGTGGAATACATTTATGTAATGATGTGACACAAGAACTTTCACATTTTTACCTAAAAGTCAAAATCATTAATGAAAATAAGTTTTTGCACATAAAAGCTGCTTGTTGGGTATTGGAAAAAAGACAAGTGCTCTTTATCTGCTAACAGATGATTGCGAGTTCAAGGTCGATAACACTATATTTTGAGTAGTTTTGTTTAAACAAAAAGAAAACTCATATATTCAATAGTTTTCATTTGTTTAGCTCTAACTTGTTTTTCCTTTTAGAACCATGATCTGATGATGCTACCGTAACTAAGCTATAATCATTATGGGCACGGACTGTTGAGTAATTTAAAGAGAAGAAAGTTAGTTGATTGCTACTATCAATGAAATCAAATCACACGAAATCAACGACTACACTAGACATCAAGAACTCACGAAATCAGTCAGCTACCCCTTGCTTAATGGCGTTCATTCGTTCAATCAACATAGCCATTTCTTCCATCCACAGCGACATACATTTCTAACCATATCCCTCCGATAGGACAATCAATACCCACTCACACCAACAACCTTACTGTGTATCCAGGATACGAACCTTTAAAGGTTTCGTAGAACTGAAGAATGGTTTTTCAAGCCTTTGGAGATAGTTGAATGCTTTTTCAAATTAACCGAATTGTTTTCGGGGCTTTGGTAAAAACTAGATTCTTTTTAGAGTGCACTGAAGACTACTTTGGCGATACAAGCTAAGAAGAGAACTTGGAACATGCTTGTGTTAAGTTATTTGAAATAAATCCAACAATCGATGTTCAATGACCCTGATCATATTAAAAGAGAAGAGCTGTCATGTCCAATAATGGAGCTATGGCTATCTAGCGAATATTGGGAGAAGAAATAAAACGTCTCACCATAGTGTTCAATGGAAGTATCTATAACCAACTACAGTGAAGACATTATATGGAATATGAATAACTTGCACTCTTCTAGATACCAAGTCTATCAATCACATTTTAGATACTAAGAGGAGAGTAGAATACTTTTCTTAATAGGTCAGCTTATCTTTGGAGAGACTTGGAAGTTGTGAGAGGGAATATGGATGAAGAAATGTTATCCAAATCGGCATTCAAATATATCTGAGGATGAACCTTCAACTATGGCTTGAAATCATCATTATAGGATTGCTTGGTATCTAAAAATTTCATTTATTTACATGATCTCACACCTTCTCTCGCCTTTGAATGTATGTATAGTGGAACACCTTCGTTCAAGTTCTAGATCAAAGTATTTTTTTGGCACGTCCACTCTCAGTCACACTTTATTAAATGCATACTAGAAGAAATGTTAATAGTCCTAACTAGAATTTAGAAATAGTGAATAAAAAACAAAAAGCAACTCAATATAGAAACCGAAGAATCAACAAGTCTGTAAAAAAATCTTCAAATTTTCTGAACCTTCATTGGCTACAGCAAAGTCTATTTATCCATCATTATTTAAATCTCCAACAAATACTGAGATTGGAAGAGTTCCATAACCGATCGAAAAAAGCTTTATATCTCTGAATGAGCCATTACCATACCTAATCAATAACCCTACAGTATTCACGCCCTGATTCGCAACAACAATGTCCAACAGACCATCACTATTGAAATCTCCAACGGCTGTGGTGCAAGGTTGAGATCCAGGACCAGTCAGAAACGTATTTTGCTATGAAAACGAACCGTTGCCACATCCCAGAAATACACCAATGTTCTCACTGTCATGATTTGCGACCACGACGTCAAGTAGAGTATCTTTATTGAAATCACCAACGGCAATAGACCATGGAGAAGAATCAGTGGAATATACTACTTGATTTTCGAAACAACTATTACCGCATCCCAGAAAAATGCAGATATTGTTACTGCTAGAATCCGCAATTGCAATATCCTTTTGCCCATCGTTGTTAAAATCTCCGATGGCTAACGACCTAGGTCGAGATCCATTACCGGTTAGCAAGCTAATTTCGTGTAGAAAAATTTCATGTGGATATCCCAAATGCACACTCACGCTTCGTCCATTGGCAGCACTGACGACAAGATCTAGCCTGCTGTCATTATTGAAATCATTAACAGCTATAGACAAAGGACTCATGCCTGTTGAATATATCATTTGCTTTACAAAAATGGCATTGCCATATGCCAGAAGGACACTCACAGTGTTGTCATAAGAGTTCGTGACGACGATATCTAATGCGGTGTCGCCATTCACATCACCAACAGCTACGCTACGTGGAAAAGCACCTGTTGAATATGTCTTTTGATTTCTAAAAGAACCATTACCATATCCAAGAAGAACACTTACATTGCCGTCATTCGAATTAGAAACGACGATATCCTGGTAGGCATTGTTATTGAAATCACCAACAGCTACATCGAATGATTGAGAGCCAATTGAGAATGTCATTTGGTTTGCAAAAGAGCCATTGCCGTAGCCAAGAAGGACACTTACAGTGTTGCCCCCATAATTAGCAACTACGATATACAGTATAATGTCGTTGTTAAAATCACCAATCGCTAACCCTGTTGGACCGTAGTCAGTTGAATATATGATATGATTTGCAAAAGAGCCATTACCATATCCAAGTAGGACACTCACAGTGCTGTCATTTCCATTAGAAACGACAATATCCAGTATAGTATCCTTATTAAAATCACTAACAGCAACACCCCACGGGATCGAACGGGTTAAAAATGTCATTTGGTTAGCAAAAGAGCCATTGCTGTAACCAAGAAGGACATTTACAGTTTTGTCACCCTCATTAGAAACGACGATATCCAGTAGGGTGTCGTTGTTAACATCACCTACAGCTACTGTTGTTGNCCATCGACCAGTCCAGTACCTCATTGGATGAGTGAAAGATCCAACGTCGTGTTTTAGAAACACATCCACATGATGGCTGTCATCATATGTGACGACAATGTGAGTTGTTCACATAATACGTATTGAATCAAACAAAGTGATAAACTTCGGTATACCCGTCTTCAATGTCGATGCTACAAAATCAATATGAGCAATCTATGATTTGGGATGCAAATTTTTGCTTATGACGGTGGTTCTCCCAGTTGGATTTGCAGTGTCGAATGTAATACATGACAGTTTTCTTTTATCTCCATGAGGTTATTCTTGCAGTGCCTTGAATTCTGTCGAATGGAAACATGGATTATGAGAAAATGGATAGGTTTGTATTTACTCAGGTTAACGTTCGACATGTCAACAGTTTTAAAAAACAATTCCTACAAGAAGATCAAATATAAATATTGGTTGTGATACATTCGACTTCCTATTTCCAGATGGTGTTTTCTGAAAATCAGTAAGGAATATTTTTGCATTTCATTTTTCATTTCTATCTTTTTCTTTTTCTTTCTGGTTAAATCATTAATTAGATACGGTTTAAAGAATGCAAACACTGACGACAACCCAGTCATGGACTCTGAAGTTGAAAGTTTAAAAAATATTCATCTCTCCAGGATACAAGAGGCTATATACTTATTTTTTCGATTATTTAATTCGCGGAATACATGGAGAATAGACTCAAAGAAAATCATGTACAACTAAAAAGGTGTTCAAACGAATGTTTTACCCAATTACTAAACCATTTCAATTAAGGCATAGAATGCGTGTATAGTTATTCAGCTTGATTAGTTCCACAGTAATACAGACTTTCATGTAACTGAAACGCCCTTGAATTATCAAGGATAGTTTCAAGCAATCGTTCGCAATCTTTAGAAGTGAGGAGAGCAACATAGGATGGCTACTAGAATGTATTTCAAACTTTATGATATAATATTCGTACGCGAAAATTCCTGAACGTCCATCGTTGCTGAGATCACCAACAGCGATCATCGACGGAGGGAAATCGAAACTACCACCATATGTTCCTAGATTTTCGAATTTTTCATTCTCGCTTCCAAGAAACGTTATCATATTTCTGGTACCATAATTAGCCACTACAATATCCGTGTGACCATCCTTATTGAAATCGCCAATACCGATTGAGAGAGGATGAGCCTTTAAGCCCACGGGGTACATAATTTCATTCCCGAAAGTTCCTCTTCCAAGACCTAGTAGAACACCCATATTATCAGTACCGAAATTAGAAACAATGATATCCAGTAAGCTATCGTTGTTGACATCAAAAACTATCAATGATTTTAACACAGAACCAGCAGCAGGTGCAACTGTGTTTGTGTTATTTAGAGCTCCTCTGTCTTTCCAAAGTAGAGTGCATGACGGAAATGAATTACTTTGGGTGATTCCATGGAATCTCACTAGGTCGATCCGGGTACCACGCTGAAATTCAATGAAACTTTCAGGATTTGTTCGCTTTTTTTTGCTGATCATTTTGATATAAACTCTATTACGATTTAATGCCCTTTTCGTATAGTTATGGAAGAAATACATTTTATGCTACTTGGAATTTTTTCGTAATTGAAAAACGTACACAATATTGAAAATGCGCCATTACTCAGTCAATTTTATATCGAATTTGAAAACCAATTACAGATTCGGATTCACCGTGAAAAACTGCATCTGATTTGTTAGACATTTTAAAATTTCTACATAGTTTGGTAGTGTGCTCCATAAATCTCATGTGCACGGTGACTTTGTTTTTATAAAAAGTTATTTAAAAAATATCAATATAGGAGTTGGAATTAACCAAGAAAGTGGCACGAGCCAGTCGATAGAGAAAGCTCTGCTCTATCGAATGGCCTATTTAGTTTTCTCCCCCCCATTTGATTCTGGAGGGAGCAAGTGTAAAAACTATTTTTGACTGCAAATTTTTAGTCAGTTTTGCTGAGTATATCTGTTGAATCCAATCATTAGCTTCAATGATGACATTCGAATTCATTGCAACTTTCAGAGCTTGTAGGGCTCGTTTTGCTGATCATTTTGGTACTAAATTAGTGAATATTCGACTCTATCTTCGTGAACGACACAATGAAATCAGATGCACATGTTTTTGGTACTTGTGATTATTAGATATAAAAGCATGGATTTTCTTGAAACAAAAGTGACAACGCTTTATTATTCACTTTCATCTATTAGTCTGATGATGCGTTCATATTGATCATGAATTTTGCATTAGAGTTCGAGTTAATATATGAACTCTAAAACATCCTTGTATCCAGGCCAATTGTTCCGGATACCAGATCCCACCAGAAATGGGCTATTTTCCAGCCTGTTCCAGTCCATTTCAGTGTGTTCTTCGGCGAAAAACACTCTGGAACATGCAGGCAATATTTTGGGCCGGTTTCTCTCAACCTGGAACTGGAACATTGCAGTGAATTCCGCGAGCAGGGAACATGAAAGAAATCACTCGTGTTATCAAGGAACCCGCCGCACGAAGACACATTCCGGTAGAATCCATCCAGAATAGCGGGTTACTCCGATAAGGAAGTGATAGAAATGAGACGGAAATGATCCTTTTTCCTCAAGGCTTTTGAATATTATCGTTCTGAAAAAAGTCAAGAGGGCCTCTAGATAACATTTAGAAGGATTCCCTTGAGAAAGAATATCACTATAATCCAAAAATATTTTCGAGAGCATAGAATTGACAATCACCGAGAATGATGAATCCATAACAGCTCTAAATTAACATTTTCTTAAACCTTCATTAGAGGTTTTTTTCAGACTTTTTCGATGGAATCGATATAGAATCCAATTCGAAGACTTTGGATGAATAGAAATCCTTATTTATAGCTTTTCCAGATACTCAAGCCAGTAATTTGAAAAAGAAGACCTCTTTTCTCTTTAGCGGTAAACGTCCTATTTTATGATAAAAATTAATTTTTCCACAAAACTTCAGATCTTTCCATAAAAGTTTTTTTTTCCAGAGAATCTGTTGGTGCATTCAAAACATTTTCGAAAAACATTAAAAAGACACTTCAAGATCTTCGAAAATTTACATACCGCTGTAATACTGTGATGAGTCTTGAAACGGTGGGGTTTAACATGTGTGTTTCCATTGTATACAGAAAATTAGGATCGAAATAAGACCCTTCAAATTCTTTCTTTTTTTTGATAAAAAAGCATTGTGCCTAGAGGTCTACGGTGTCAAAAATTACAGAAACCGAACTGGAACCGAGGTTCCAGTTTGATTACAAAAATATTGCAAGGAATCGTGGAATCGTTTTGTTATCGAAATTCGGCTACGACTAAGGGTAGATGCGATATGTTTGTGTTTTGGATGCGACTGAATAGAAGATTCATAATCCCAATTCAACATTAGTACAAGTTCGTGTGTGATACGAATTGTGCATCCTTCCTCTATTAAATTATCTGTTGAAAACACTAGACATAAGCGATCATATTAAAGAAACGGCCCCATTCTTCCTTTAGCAATTCTGATGTGATTATGTCTACGAATCCGACTCCGGTTCCCGTTCGGTTCTCGGCTCCAGATTTTGCGGGTGTGGGTGTGGGTGTTGGGAAAAGTAGGGACCTAATGGACACTCACTGGCTAACAGCCGGCCAACATCAACAGAGAGACCCACACACCACTAGTGCCCACACTATTAGCTACTTCCACAGCCTCACCCTCACCCAGTCACACCCAAACCCACTCCCCCGTCCACCTGCACCGAAACGCACACTCGCAGTTACACCCACGCACCCAAAGGCATAATCACAACCGCGTGGACACATATGCATGCAAAGCACTCATTCTCACCTTCACTTTTCCCAAGTTCGATCGTACGTCAGTGGGATTTTTTATAGGATTTTTTCTCATGACAGCAATGGTTTGGAGGAGAAACGTTTCTGTGTACACTTGCGTTGTGTTTATAAAAGGAAGCAGACAGAGGAAAACCGTTGTTATTCTTTATTTCGTAATACAACTGATTGATGGATCAAAAAAACTCAATAAGAATTGGTAAGATGGGAGTGAAAGTCGGAAAAGATGCAGATGCAGCCGAACAAGCTTCCAACCCGTTTTGGAATCAATTGGGAATGTACTCCTGTAATTACTGTAGTTGCAAATCATACTGCGCGAATGGCAGCGGCTATTGTAAATGTGGTCATACTTGGAGTGGACATGGTGGGAGACCCTATCAGAGACTTTTGATACGAACGACGAGTGATGTGACTTTTCAATAACCTGTTGAGTGGATTGTGTTCTAGACTGCCGAAATTTTTCCCAGTTCATTTTTTCCAATGTCATTCCCTATCTTGACTAATAAATTTTCATATCAACAAGGCACCATGTCAAAAAAAATTGAAAGGCGCTGTTACACTCGGCATGCATGTGCACTGTAAAAAATGCGCGCAGAATAATAAACCCTCCAAAAGGGTTGATGAATTTCATGAACCCTTTCATATACCCTTTGAGTTCATAAACCCTACGAAGGGTATATTATACGTTGCATTTTCATAAACCCTTTAGGGTATATGACCAGTAATATACTCTTAAAAGGTACATTAACTTCATAAACCCTTCGAATGAGGGTTTATTACGGTACCCTTCTGAAAAAAACGTAGAATAAAAATCCCTAATTCGAAGGGTTTATGAAGTTAATGTACCTTTTAAGGGTATATTACTGGTCATATACCCTAAAGGGTTTATGAAAATGCAACGCATAATATACCCTTCGTAGGGTTTATGAACTCAAAGGGTATATGAAAGGGTTCATGAAATTCATCAACCCTTTTGAAGGGTTTATTATTCTGCGCGTATTTTTTATATTGTGGTTCTACGATGTTGTGCAATGGAGGCAAAGTGTGGAAGGGCATGCGAGTTAATTCTACTATAGTCACATCAGCATTCAAGAAAATCGGCTTGGATGTTTCGAAACGAGCAGCGTTCAACGCGGTGAAAGGTGCTACAGCTGCTGTCAGCGCGGTTTTCATTATCTGGGACCTCAAGTCTTTGGCTGATAGCCTTGAAAATAACCACCCCGCTGTCGAAGCTGTGGAGGCGCAAATGAAACAAATTAGAGAGCTATTGGAGAACTTGAAACACTTGAGAGACTCATTGAATGGAGAAGAGGGCGATTCGTGTTCAGAAGAGCAGGATGATTCGTCTTCTGAAGATGATGATGATTAATGATGATCGATTGAATGTATGCGACTTTATTTTTCTGTTTCTGGTACTGTAAGTGATACATAATCCTGATGAAAACTACGAGAAAAAAAGAAACTATCTACAACCTACCGATCTACTTTCGAATTAAGCTTTATAAAATTTCATTATTTTGTCCAATAGAACGTGCCTAAAATTGTAACAGTTGTTTCAAACGATAAAATAATCATTTTTCGGTATTTACAATATAACTACAAAAAGCAGGACGGTGCGAAACGATAGCATGTGTGTGCCCCATTTGTGACCACTTATCTTGAGCCACAACTACCACAGTATTCATTCAAATAGAATACCAGTACCACATTTTTGCTTACATAAAAGACTCTTTACGGGGCTCAAGATATTCGAATTCCATTGCAATTCACAGTCAATTTAAAATATAATCTGTACTGTTGGACAAGAGCGAATTTTCAAAAACCTTAGAATAAAGAAACCCTGATAATAGTGAGTACTATATTTCGGAAGACTACGTCTATAGCTTCGATTTTACTCAACCATCAATCCTCAAGCGTTTGGCTCTCGGTCTGAGTAGCACGTGTGGATGTTGGGGGAGAGGGTGTGGAATACTCAGGTACACCCACACACATTCCCACATGGATACTACTACCTGTCACTATTCGGAGCTGCAGTCACGCCCATTGTGGCAGGCATACCTACACCGACACACATAATTGACGAATACGCATGCCGAGACTAAGGCCCAGACCTACTCCCACACCCACAGCACACCCAGTCACAACGAGCAACTGTCTTAAACCCATTATTTTCAAAGTTGCCTTTGAAGAATTGCGAAGTATTCGTTATGTCTTTGAACTGTTTAAAAGTCACAGTTAATTAAACTTCACAAAAATTCATAAAAACAATACAAATATTCACCAGACCACGTCATGCGCAGATATAGCCTACACTTAGTAAGATAGCATGGACCTGTTTTTTCAATATGATCATTAAAATTGTTTCTATATTGACGGTCTAGCTTCATGATTATTTCTAATTTACTCTGCGTATCTTTCTACCCTGGCAACGTTCTCATAATTCGCAGGGTACATAATAATGCAAACGAAAGAGAACACGCATATAAACACTTATTCTTTGTTCGATGATGGAATGAACTGTTATGAAAAGAATATTATCACATTTCTTTAGTAGATGGCCAGATCAACGCCATGTTATGGTGTATCGTATTCCATGAAAACAAGGATGTAAAAATCAAATCATGGTTTATTCGTTTCCAATCAACATTATTTATGAGAACATTTATCAAGAATGCCTTTGTTACTATCGAACACATTTATTTAAGTTCTTTTATTGAAAAACTTCCAATTTTTGTCCAACTTGTTTGAGAGAAGTATTTATGAACAATTTTGGTTTGAAAAAAATGAATGAAAATGTTCATTTCAATCTTACGGAAAAAAGCTGATGAAAGAATAGGAATATTCTGGCATAAAACATGCGTTGAATGGTAAATTTTAAATAAGAAAGTCGAATTGTTCGTACTATAATAGTTTCTGATTTGACAAATCATGAACATTAATATGTATCTCAGCACTCTACTATTTGACGAAACGAAAATGCTTTATTATGAAAACAATCTCTACTTCTAATTGATATAGTTCATGTGTGTTTCGGTCTCATTGGCCAATAAATAAACGTCAGTCTACTCATGTATTTAATATAGTATATGCTTGCGTTTGTCGTATAGTTTTGGGTTTTTAAGGTATTGGTATCATTATTTTTCTTGATTATAAAATAGGCTATTTAGTTATAGATAGAGCTCTAACTCTAAGAAATGTATTATTTCTAATACTAAATTTGACTCTAGTTAGAAAATAGTTTATTCTTATCAATGAGCATTATAAGCACTACTATCGTTTAACCAGATTTATGTTTAAACTAAGATGACAATATCTCATACGGATATTTTAATGATTCTTAAAATGAAACACTATTTTCTTTCATTTCACCGTATTAGAAATATTCAAAAGCATTCATTGACACTTTTCTGTTCAACATAATGGAATCAAATCATTTTGTTTTAATGTAAAATTTATGCCTCGATGAAATTTTGTACTTAGGTGCTAAAAAATTACAAACATGACTCTCCAGGGAGTAGCTGAATTTTTTCTTTGATTTGAAAGCAGAGAGTATTGTGAAGTTTTCCATTGTATAAAGTTGAAAAACAAACAATTTGAAGTTCATTCTGACTATTGTCGTTGAATAGATATAACTTGAAAGACTATCTACGTAATAGTTTAAAACATCTATTGCAATTTGTGACATACGTAAGTATCAGATGATTCTCATTCGAAAAATTGAACGATAGTTTTGTGAAATCGAAATAGTTGCGATCAGTATGGATGACAGGTCACACGATACTGCATATGCATTAAACACGTTTCAGATAATTAAGCACGCTCTCTTTGATTCGCTTTCATTTCATGTCGAATTAATAAACATCAGCATTCTATTAACACAGACAAATGTTTGTCTTCGAATCGTACTTCAACGTCATAAAATGAATTGAATGACGAACAATGTCGGATGAAATGTTGGAATCCATCTTTCGTCGCATATTTTTTCCACAAAATCTATTCTTTCTAGTTGTTCAGATGAAGTGAATAGATACAATGAAGCGTAAGCGATGAATGCACATCATTTCAGACGACTCTTGATGAATAGCACGAACATTTTCATTAGACACGTTAAATTTCTTCGCATAGCTTGAGGCATACTTGTACATACGCAAGTAATGTCCTTCAAGAAACATCTTTTGTAAAAACTTTTCATAACAACTTAATTACAGATTCGTATGTGAGTTCAGTTTTCGTATCGAAAACTAAAATAGGAGACAATAATTTCCCTGTTGACACAAATGGTCTCATTAGTTGAGATGACATAGCAATATTTCGTAAGTCTACTGAAAATAAATAGTCAAATGTGTTTTGAGACAAACAATACATGTAGAGCAAAGAAAATATTCTTCTTCTTAGTAATATAGTATTATTATTACAAACAGTTCCGACTAATACATTTTGTTGAGTTGCAAAGACAAATCTCATCATCGAATGTATTAGATAATTATATTTCATTATTACGATTATACTCTTTCAGAGGAAGCCTGTGAAATTGCAATGCACTAAAAACGTTTACTTTTCCTGTGTTTGGAATTTCAACTCTGCAAAGATTGTCAGTACTCTGTCTAATTAAAAAGTTCAATTAATTAGAAGACTCTTGCATGACATATATTAAACATTGGTACCGAAATCATGAAAATTTGTCATCGAAAATAATGATTCGAGAACTTTCTTATGACAATGCTTTGACATCAACTAGCTTTGTGTGATTAAGTTATGTCATTACCTGAAGTATTGCCGGAAGCAGAAATTTACATAAGTGCATCTTATATCTTTCTTTCTGTGAAAAATAATTATTTTATGATATGATTAAAGTTGTCAAGAGAAAAATGATTGTATTGGCATCTCTACATAAAACTTCATCGTATCTATGACATTAACTTTTTAATCGATCTGTCTCGATGGTCAAAGTTATAATCAAGATCAA
>OENT01000824.1:42338-54579 GCA_900239685.1 Rotaria macrura | reverse complement strand
CCCCCCCCCCCCCACACACACATCTTGCTCGTGCAGAAAAAAACACAATTACGCCTTTCTATATTATTCAATGCTTTGACATAGAAACAATCGAATAATCTGACAGTCGACTATTCCATGGTGAATATTGTTATAGTAAAGTTGTCACTGATGGTTTCCGTAATAAAATAGCATTTCATTTCTTGGTAGTTTTTTCATTGTAGAGAACAGTATTAGTGTATCTGTGATCTTTTAAAATGGTATATTTTGTGAAATGAAAACGACTAACGAAACTAATTATACATAATGATTGCGATGAGTTAGAGAAAACATCAATAATGCAGTTCTGCATCATTGATAAAAGAGACAAGGGTCTTTATAATCTATAATGAATGACATTTACATCAGTATATCGTGACCGGATTGTCTGATTTGAAGTTTTTTTTAATCAGAAAACAAGAAAATACAAGCCCTTAAAAAATCTCATTGCATTCTAGAGTTAATAGTTAAAGAGAAAATCGCTGCAAACGAGCATAAACATCAATTGCTTTGTTAAATATTACTTGAAGTTCGTTCGATAGGCAACATATCTTTTGTACCTAGTTTAGGCTATACATAAAAATAGATACTATATAAAACGTTCTTATCATTCGTTGGTAATGAAGTGATGACAACAAGAGCGACTATAAAAAAAACAACTTAAATAAAGTATTTAGTTAATTAGTTGTAACTAAGTAATGTAAAACGACAGTTGGTATCTTTTAAAAGAAAAAGTCATTTAGCAATAGATTCATGGAAACCTTTTTATTGGTTGTTCAATATTACCAATGATTCTTTCCTCTTCAGCTATATATATAAGGCCGTCACTTGGCAGACAATCATTGCCATTCGTTTCTGTCAGATAAATTTATTCAAAGAACAGTATGGCTCTAACATCAGAAAGAATGCAAGCGATTGAGGATGATATTATTCGACTGGATTATGAAGATAAGAATCATTATCATTGTCGTACGACCAATATGTCATTCGATCAAAATTTTTTATTTTTAAATAAATATTCACAACGGAAACGTTCAGTTCACTATGACATTGAGCCAATATCTAATCATGAATGTCATCCATTACGTTCTTTCTTGGAACTAGAGCAACCATCAATTGACAGCGTGCTTCGTCGTCGATATATTGCACATTGGGGTCTACCAGGTATGACAAAAACAAAATGAATATCGATTCCATTCGATAATTTATAGGTATGAATTCATTGTTCTTTCATATTTCACTAGAGTGGCTCGGTGACAATCATTTTCTATTACAAAAACATCGTCCACCAGCTAATTCCGTTCGTGAATGTCTAATATCAATCGCATCAATACACAGTGAAACAATTAATATTTGGACGCATCTAATAGGCTCATGCTGTGTTTCTGTGACATACGTACTTTTTCTTATTGATAATTATCGACAAATGGATATAGGTGATTTAATATCATTCAGTGTTTTCTTCATATCAGCTATATTATGTCTAACATTTTCAACTTTACTACATATATTTATTAACTATTCACCGACCGTTTTAGTTACTGTTTCCAAACTTGATTATATGGGTAAGTTAAAATAAAACATAGGATGTAGTGTTCCTTGTCTCATGTAGAAACAGGAACTAAAAAAAAACTTTGTACGTGACGGTTAAATAAATATATGATAAAATAGATGTTTGAACGAGAGGATTTTCATGTGTTGCCTTAGGCTGAACATAAGTCTGGATGAATTTTTCCTACTCGACGGCTTTATTTTGTTTCTGATCAATCCATAGGAAAATAATCCGCAAAGGTTTTAGGTAGCATGTTAGGGCATGATGAAACCTAGAAAAATCTGGTAGCCATACCAGTTCACATGACAAAAGTATTTGAGAGCATTGAGAAAAGGCGACTAATTGAAATACTTACTGGATGAATATCTCAAATTTAGCAAATCTGGAATCGAATTCATAGTATTCATTTTTATACAGAATCTTGATTGTAGAATTACTGTTGAAGTTGAAAATTTAGTGACATGTATCTTATGTTTCTTTAGGAATAAATATATTAATCTTCGGTTCAATGGTTCCTGTTATACACTATTTTTTCTATTGCTATTTTCGATTAAAAACTATATATATTAGTATACTTTTTGTGCTGTCGATTGCATCAATGATTGGTACCAGTAGTGTTGCATGTTCAAAGCCCCGTTATCGTCCATTTAAAGCGATTTTATTCATTACTCTAGGCCTATATGGTATTAATAAATATTTCATTTTCTTAAATATAGTTGACCGAAAATTTCCCTTTCTATTTATCAATATAAGGTGTTGCTCCAGCGACTCATGCTTGTATTCTTCATGGTTTAACACGTATGTTTGAAATGGGATTTTTATATTTATGCATTATGGCAGTGACATATATTGCCGGTGGTATTGTTTATGCTAGTCGGATACCAGAAAGATACTTTCCTGGTAAGTAAAATATTCTAATCGATTCATTTTCATCTCGTGTTGCTTTTTCTCACACCAGGTTATTTTGATATCGTTGGTCAGAGTCATCAAATTTTACATATTTCTGTCATTGCAGCAGTTTATTTACATTTCTATGGTATTAGCTGTTTATTTCATAGTATAATTCGAACAGAGCAATGTATCATGCCGATAACCTTAAAACTTGGTATCACTGATCTAGCTGTTTCTTCTTGACGACAAAACCAAAGTAGACAATTATCGATATGCAAGAATGTTATTTTCGTGATTCTATTTTATTAGCAAGCTTTGTCTTTTGTGTCTTTCAAATCTCTTATTTTATTTCTGTTGTTCTTTGCAAGAAAACGATATGAAAATATTGAGTTCTAATCAAATTATCATTTAATAAATTATAATTAGTAACAATGATATTAATCTTTCATTCTTTTTTCTTTTGATACGTTTCATTATGATACCATCAATGTCATTGAGATACTGTCTAAACCTATTGAGCATTGGCATTGTTCTTTAAATCATAGAAAAAAACTGGAGCATTTGTTGACACTACAGGATCCATTATCATCTTTATGTTTTGCACTGACTTCCTAAACTGCACGGCATGAGCTGCGTACTATGTTCGGGCGCTTTTTTCTTCTTCTACGCATAATCACACTGAAGACAATACTGTTGAGATCAACTTCCTGTTATAATTAATCTATATAAACAAATTTTGCAATGCATGAACTTTATGACCTGGATATTTTTTTGGCTTTTATGGTAAGACAGAGAAAAAAATCTCGACTTATTCACTCTGACTGTCTCACATCTATGTTGTTGATTTCACATTTGCACACATGTAGATAGACAAACGACAAATGAACTGTACGTCATGAAACAAGGACAAGGCCAAGTACATAGATTACTAATAAGAAAAATAATAGGACATGATGTCACTGTATGCATAGAACAAACCAAGAGATAGAAAAGAAAACAAGAAAAAAAAGTTAACGTTTCAACAGTACTAAAAACAAAAGGAAACATGACAATGTCTATTGCTGGGTGTAATTTTAGAAAAAAAAATGAGATTCGGTTGGTTAAGACTTTGTTTTATTTTGATAGAATTTTAATTTTGTGCTTTTACTAGTACACCCGGTGCACGTTCAACACGAACACTTGTAAAACCTTTTGATTTTTCATCAGCATTTCGTGGTTGTCGAACAACAACTAATTTTTGTCGTGTATTTTCATCGAAATTTATCGATTTCAGCTTTGTAATCAATCGATCAGGTCGTTGAAGATTACTTGAAAAGAAAATAATTGCTATATTTGAATGAGAAAAATTTCCAAGCTGATAAAATGTAAGACATCATTCAAAACTACTTAGATACATTCTCTAGAATAACTTGAAAGCTTTTGTAACAGATCTGTCTCTTTAGAAAGTTCTAAAACTCGACGATCATCATTTCCTGCACTTAAGGTTTGTAATAGCTACGCAACACTAAAGTATGAATTCGCAATTCACTTGGATTCTTACTAAAGTACATAGACTCGGAAAGAAAAACAAATAATCATTGAGAGGTTACATATTGAAAACTTACTTAACACGACGTAATTTACTTGCACAAGGTTTACCACTTTTAAGATTGTATTGAGCATAAAATTCAACTTCATCACCGGCACGTAATTCAAATCCAGCTTCGACTTCTGAATTATGGAAAAAGATTTTTTTATTTTCTTCACATGCAAAATCAATAAAACCAAACTAGAAATACAAAAATACCAATGAAATTTTTGTTTTTGGTTTACGTATAAACTAAAAACAAGGTCTATTACTTGTCCTTTAACTGTATCAACTTTTCCTTTACGTGTTTCATTTTCTAACACAATATTCACAGCACGTCTTGAATAATCAAGTCCAATAGCAACCGAAAATGTTACTGAATCATTTGGTAATAAAATAACACGTTTGTTTTTAACACCTGTTATACTATATGTATAACATTCACCTGGTATGCCTTCATCAGTTATCTTTTGTATTCGACCTAATATTTCGCATACATCATTGGATATCATTCGAACAGGAGCAACAACACGACCACGATGAACTGTTGGTAGGGTCGACTAGGTCATAAAAATCATTTTTATTTCTTCACTTTTCAATGAAATCATAGAGAATTAACTTACATAAAAATTATTAATAGTTGATGATACTTTAAGAATATTTTCAGCTATTAAACGGCCAGATTGTTTTCGTAAACTGAATTCAACTTCATCACCTAGTTCTACTTGTACATTATCACCCGTAAAGGCATTCATAGAGAATGCAACTGGTTCAATACTTCCCGTCGTATTACTTTGTTCAATGAAACCTTTTCCTTCACGAAGTATTGCTATCCAACCATGAACACGATTTCGTTCAATAAGTGTTATAGTCAAAGCTGATTTACTATCGGATGTTAAACTGAATTCAACCTAAGCAGATTAATATGAGCATACATTTTTCTTTTCTTTCAAAAAATATTTAGTTATTCTGTCAATTCTAGTTATTAGAGTTTCATAAGTTACAATGTGAACGAAATTCATATTCTATTAATTACAAGTCTATGTTGATAGTTTTAGTCGAACCGATAATATGCTCTAGAGATATTCAATATTCATATTCAAATTAGAAATTGTATTTAATCAAATGAACTTTTTGTGTTTCAGAAAAGAAACAAAATCTTGCTCAAATATAAAACATTTCTTTCAAAATCACTGATTACAAACTATACATTGTGTTTAGTCATTCAACATCGTTTGTCACGTAGACCAATACTAACTGTTTGTCAAACAATTAGCCTCTTTTACATCTAGAAACTATCGAGGTTGTGGTACTTTCACGTATGACAATTTAACTAATGAAGATCAATTTCATGTCTGATAATCTATCCTTTTGATTATGACTTTAAATAATTGATTATCTTTATTTGGTTCGTGTAATACAAATCTCTTTTAACGCGAATAGTCATGTTTTCTTTTGATTCAATGAGAAATATTTATGTTTTTATCGATTACTATTGACTAGTAACTTGTAATAACAAGAATAGAGAACGAAATATTTATCTCGTTTAAAAATGATTTTTTTAATTTTCAACTTCAATAATAGTCATCGGTATCATGTCTGAGTTCATCAAATGAATTACACTATTTCTGATCACAAACTTCTTGAAACATTGATGTTCTCATTGTCCACGCATTGAATTAGACTGATCTAGCCATGTTTATCGCCTATTTCTACGTTATCAGTGATCCCGTGGGGTGCATATTCTCTAATGCACTCCAGAAGTCAGAATTCTTACCTTATCTCCACAATATAATGCTGATGTATTACTGAGATTGGCCGATACGTATGGTATTGTACATTCGTTGCCCTCAAATACATATCGAATAAGACCTGGTTCTTGTTGACGAGTGAGAGATGTTGGCAGTACATCACTACCGTTTGTTTGCTGTTGTTTACCTTCGGATTGATCATTAGAACGATTGGTTCGCTCTAGATTAAAATGCTCAATAAAGAAATTCCTCGTTATTAGTTATCCAAACCTAATCGTCCATCATTAGCATCACGGTCAACAACGCCCATCAATCGTAATTCATGACCATTTGTATGCATTAAATTATCTTTTGATATCAATTTAATTCGAATGGCTTGAGGCATATCCTATATAAGTACGCAGAAAGATCAATTTACCATATTCGATAAATATTTTACACAGACCCCATTATTTGAATTCGATGCTAATGTAAATTCTAATGGATCGCCTTCAGTCATTTGAAAATTATCTTTCATAACTTCGCTAAATCGAAACGATACAATTTGATCTGATGATAAACATTTAATCTGACCACCTGTTGTACTATCTAATTTAATAACAATACCCTAAATAATGGAAAACAATAATGAATGATTGCTTTTCTTTTGAAAGGCAATATCATGCACATAAAAACAAATAGAAAAACTTTTACCGTTTGTCGTTGTTCTTTTGATTTAAGAAAACTTTGATCCACTAAAGATATTTGTGTTGCACGCATCATACCATCCCGTTTATCTTTAGCAATAACAAATTGTACAATATCATTTTCAAGCAATGTATATAAACCACAACGGTCTCGTTCGCCAAATGGTAATTCTGACATTTGTCTATCGTTCAAAATATTTCAATAGAAAACTTAGTGTAGAATAAAAAAAAGCAATAGTTATTTCTTACTTGTCTATTGAATCATAAAGTAAACGACCTGTTAATGCATTATCTGATTTTTTTATTTTATTTTGTAATGGTTGTAATATCCGACCAATATAAGATGTTTTATCAATTTCATCAAATTCAACAGTACCTTTCGGCAAAATAATTATATTGCAAGCAACTTCTTTATTCTAAAGCAAAATTAGGATTAGTTGAATTTCAATATTAATCTTTATCAATATAACTAGACATGTAATAGTAAGTACTTCGTGTGGATCAAATGGCGCAAAAAAGCTTAATTATATTATAAATACAGGTTTTCATAGATAGAGTGAATAAAGTTCTCTATCATATAAACTTAGAGATTACAGAGTTCTTGGCTAAATGAATCTTTGCCGGAATTCCGGTAATCCAATATTGATAAATTTTAAAATGTGAACGTTTATTATAGAATCATGGTTGAATGCATGATTATGTAAATTACTCTTCAAGGAAAATCTTCAGGAAATATGGGCGATGCTTTTTTTGATTGAAAATTGCATGTTATTTGAAATAGTAAGCTTCAAAAAAACTCGATTTGATTTTTAGAAATCTACTACATATTTAGGCGACGACTTCATAGAATGCTGAAACTAACAATGTAGTTTGAGTTGCAACTCTAGTAGTGTTCATAGAAAAAGTCTTAAGATGGCAGCACTTTGAAGAGAAAAAGAACAACTTGTTTGATTCTTCCAAGTTATTTTACAGTATTAGAAGAATTATTCAAAAATGATTTTCTTTTGATTATAACTTAAACATTAGGAAAAGTTCATTCTAACAACATACATGTCGATCTTGAATATCGAATTCAACTTCTACACCTGGCTGAACTGTGTTTATTGTAACATCAGGTCCCAATTCGGTTATATGAAAGAAAATTTCTTTAAGAGCATCTTCACGTTCAATAAAACCAAAACTGTCTTTCATGGTTGATATGACGCCACGATAACGTTTCGTTGGCGCTGGTGCTGCCGGAATAGGAGGCTTATCAATAAGTGCAACATTTCTTGCAAAAAATTGATTTGTACGACGATCTTGACCGACACGAAATGAGACCTTGAACAGGAAAGTATTTCTCGTAAATGATAAATTTTAATTAACAAATACTAACTCGATCTCCAACTTTTACTGGAACAGTTGCATCTTGAACATCACCAAGACCATACGGCAAGAAGTATGTTTCACCTTTTTTTACATAGGTTACTTTACCATCTGGTATGAAATCAAATTGAGAAAACTAAAAACATTACATAGTTAAAAAAACAGTTAAATGTTTGAACAAGAAGAAAAATTTTCTCATTACGCCATTAGGTGCTAGTGGTTGTTGTCGTGCAACTACTGCAATAGTGCCTTCAACACGATTTTCACCAATAATTTCTGGACTAGCAGGTAAAATATTAACAGCAACTGGCTTCTTCTTACGTTTATCGATCGTTGTTTCAAATTCGACAACATCTAATTATATGTTATTTTTATCACAAATTAATATTTGCACAATTTCAATCAATGTCGTTTACCTCCTATTTTAGCTTGATGAATATCATTTTTATATTCACTGAAGTGAAAAAAATAACGACCATCACGATGGCAACAATAGACGAAACCATAAGTTGAACAAAGTTTTTCAATAATGCCCAATTCACGTTGTGCTTTTATTGAAATCATATCATCATTTGTGTTTATAGTATTCATCGATGTTGTCAATAATTTACTATTCGTTCCACGTTGATAATGATCTAGTTGATACGAAAAAAAAGGGGAAACTTTGTTTTTCGTGCTAGACATGTTTTTTCTCTTACCTTGATGATGATATAATTCAGTGGGTACAGATGTCATCGTAATAGCAAGGAAAAGGAAAAAAAGTGATGAAAGACAAGATTGAATGAATATGAACAAGAAAATGAGGAATAAAACAACACAAAAAAAGAAGGAAAATAAACTACGACTATACAAATCTAAAATATTCAACGAAGAATATTTCTTGTGTTGTTCAAAATTAATAAGTATCTATATGATAAATATTGTTGACTTCGACAATAAACAAATACAACAAAGACTTATTCAAGAGAAAATCGTGTGCACATGTAAATATACTCACGCTGTAGTACATATACTTCAACTGCGAAGAAAAATGAAACGTGAAAAAATATAACGAAACAGTCCACATCAGCTGCTGGTGTTTAGTTCTAAATATTTCAATTGGCTATTTAGAATAGACTAATTATAAACGCAATTGACATTTTATTTTTCATACTGAACTACGAAAATAAATTTTTGTTTGGAAAAACTATGACAATTAAGCATTTCTAGACAAAACTTTGTTAGCAACTACAGCATGTTTATCGTATGAGAATTATATGAATTAATGTAAGAGAGATGTCTCTATTTGTCTAGCATAATAATGACTAGATTTGAATGACGTACGAATATGTTGTATTGTATCATGAACCTGTCAAATTTGAACCTATGTAGCTATATATATATAGAAAGTATTGATCATATCGTCAACCGATTTCGAAAGTTAAGTATTTTACTACTTCAAACAATGATGACTCGTTTTACTAGATAAATAAAGAAGTATTCTTATGAAACTGATCTTGTTATAAAACGATGGCTAAATCTTTCTTGTCAAGAAACTATTTTAATTTTCAAGAAAATAACTTGTAACGACAGTTGATAAAACTGAAAATTAGCATTAGATGCTCGATAGTAATCATTTAGGGTGACAGTGAATCATTGTCGAACAATAGCCTCAACGAGTTATCGTATTCTTTTAAGGGCTGAATGATAAAGAGAGAGAAGAACGAAGTTCACTCGAGCAAGATCATGAATTGTGAAAGCTACAGATCTGAGACAACACCCTTATCTATGCGGTTCAATAGGTTCTAAGTTGAGATGATGAACTATCGAAAAGTGAGTATTTGAAGAAAAGTCGTGTCGCTGTGATCAAGAGCTATGAATTATATGAAAATTCCGGTAGAACATTCAAACGCCTTTTTCCAAATGGTTGTCTGCTTGGGAATTCGTCTCAACCAACGCTCACTTCTCTAAATGGTCTATAGATTTACCACGTTTTACAACATTGATGGATACCTAGAATAGCATAGTTTGAATCAGCTCTATCTTTCTAATTTTATTCTGCGTGAATCAATCTTTCGAGTTGCTATATAAAAAATATTTTAGAACAAGAATACCTGTTTTTATCAGTACTGAAATTTTGACTGTGCCATTCAACCTTCATCTGTCACTGAAGTACCGAGGAGAATCATTCAGATAATTGAATCTCACTGAATTCGATAGCCGTCCAATCTGATTGTATGGAAGCGTCTATGGTAGCTACGAAATGCTATTGAAATCCGACAGAATCCAACTCAGATTTCTGACTGACCTCTAGTATTCGTGCCATCGAAAACAACAGTCAATCTTTCAAGCAGATTTTTTTTTCTACTTCATGAACGCTTCCATCGCAGTTTGTCATTGAAATATGACATTGTAGGTATTTGATAAATATTTCTATTGATATAGATATTAAATTTGTAGCATTTTATGCAAAACACTTCGGTTCATATGGAACAGATCTCTTTTTGTTTGTACGAAATCATTTCGAATAAATGGATTTTTAATAAACGTCAAATAAAGCATACATCGATATCGATGATGATGATGATGGTGATGTAATCTATTTGCATCTATGAAGAAAAAAAAGAGCTATATTGCACATTTATGACTTTAAGAGAAGAACTTGTACGATGAATTTATAGCATGTATTTTACAATCGATCGTTTTCTTTTCTTACCTTCACGTGAATATGTTAATGACGATAATTATTCTTATCGTTTTAACCTGTTGTATACTATTAAATTGGTTACGGATAAAAATGAACATGATGAACGACATGTATTCATATGAATATATATATATGTTATTGATAGATAGGCGAATCTAATCAATCCATTGATTGCTCTCGTACCAGTTGAATACATATGTAACAGTGCTATAAATATTCTACGATAGTTCTATTTCATCATATAAAATACGATAGCGATGTTTAATCTTCCACCACCGCCACCCTTCACACTTTCGCCTCCACCTCTACTTCCATCGGATGTATTGGATACGGAAATTTTTCTGCGATTAACTTGTTCAATGAGTCGACAACAGCAGCATAGTTTTCATCTGCTAATTATTAGTTGTTTAATTTTCTTTCTCATTACCATCGTTCTCACTCTACTATTCGTATGGATTCAATTTTACTATCAACGAACAATATTAACAAATAAATTTCTGGTAATTGTACAAAAAGATTTATCAATCAATAATAGTTGTTCATACGAAACAATCAATTCTGATGGTTATCTTGAATCAATACATACAACAGGAACCAGCCTATCGATGAATTCAAATCATAGTGTGTGTCATCAATGTCGTCGATTATCTTCTCCACCTTCGTACTATGACACTATTCTTTATTAATATTCATTTATTTGATGAGAAAAGACTTTTAACAGTGACTGTTTTTTTCTTCGTTTATCTACAAAAATAAATTCTTCTTTGAATACTAGAATAAAAAACAAAAGCTAAATAATTTCATCCTCGGATAACATTGGAGAACTAGCAGGTTTCTTCTTCTTCTTTGATCGTCGTTTAGTTTTTTCAACACTATCTAAGACATTGTTCATTAGTTTTGTTCGTTTAGTTCGTTTTCTTGGTTTCGATACGTTTCGTTCTGGAATAGGAGTATTATCATCGTCGGAGAGATTTAATTCGTAGTTATGTTCTTTGGCTTCTTGAGTTTTCTCTTTTAGTAGATCAAGCGCAGATTTTAAACGGGTGTTCTTTTTAAATTGATTTGAAGTTCCTTCAAATAGAAGTGGTGCAAAGAAGGAATCAATACGAGATTGAACCTAAAATTTACAATGAACCATAGTAAACAAAAAACAAGATATAGATAAAAACAAACTTCTTTGGAATTCATTCGTTTGATAACTGGCAGTATCATCTCATCAATTTTTTCTCGATTCCATTTAAGTTTACTTCCAATGAATCTAAAAGAAATGGATTGATGAATACGATGGGGAAAAACGGGTTTTCATTTTTCTTCTTTTCATTAGATTACTCTCGAATTAATTCAAGTTGAGGCATAGCCCATGTAAAGTTTGATTGGCCATCATCAATTTTCGGAGTATTGTAAGCTTCATAAACAGCTTTATTTGGAAAACCTGAATAGAAATCGATCGTTGTTTATTCTTGTTATGAAAGATACGTTTTACTCTGATTGAAAAAGAATACCATGAATCATGCATTCGAACAAATTGGATTTCCTAGTCCGATGTAAGTATTCATATTTGAAGAAGAAATGAAATTTTCAAGAAAAATAGATCTCGATGTGTAGAACAAAAAATTTTACTTTAAAATCCAATTTTCAATGGAAGGGAATAGTTGTCTTTTTTGTGTACTCAAAAAGTGAGTACACTCTAGAATCGGTCAGTGTGTCCGGCCGTGCGGCCGTTTA
>OENT01000824.1:0-42185 GCA_900239685.1 Rotaria macrura | reverse complement strand
AAAAAAAAGGTCTCGAAATAAACAAAAACTGCATCCCGAAACTAAATTGTCTTGATATGTCTCAGTTGAACAGTAGTGTTGGGATTTACCAAATACCTGGTTCTGTAGCTATTTAAAAGGACTATCGAAAGGTAAAAACCCGAAGTCAATAGATATTAATATTGACCAAACCATCCCTGAGGGGTGGTACAGGGATTTTAAAAATAAAAACTTTTTTCTCAGAATTATCCACAACGTATATAAATCGACTCAGTTTTTAACGCTGATTCAGAATCTGATATTAGTTTTGAACTAAATCGCAGCTTTCTAACAAAACATTAGCTGCAAAAAGGTCTCCAATGCACAAGGACTGCATCTAGAAACAAAATTGCCTAGATATGTCTGAGATGATCAGTAGTTTTGGAGTTTCCCAAAAAGGTTTACCAAGATACTTCATCCGTGTACACGTTCTAGAATGACTGATTTGTCTCATTCACTTTTTGAAGTACACATAACTCTCGGACATAAGTCCGAAGTTTTCACATTTATTTTAATTTAAATCAAGTCCCGGTTGAAGAGAATCAAGTTTTTCTGTTTTTTTTTCGGGAAAGTTTCACTTGAAACCAATGCACTAGTGCAGAGGATAACAATTATCTTTCATATATTATGAAACGGAAACATTAGTAGGAAAATAAGCTAGAACATTAGTAGGAAAATAAGCTAGATCATAAATATGCATAAAAAATATCAATAGACTGTTAAACGTGAGTACCCATGTGACACAAGCACGGGATGTACGATTTTATGATTAGTCGTCAACGAAGCAACTGACTCGTCTCTCATATTTGCCACTCGGTCGTATCCACAATATTTTGAAAAGTGAAATACACAACGAACTCAAATATTGCTAAGTTTTTTTCTTGTAAGAGATTATTATGCCCCATTTTTCTGACGTATAGTTTCCAAGTACATTGATAGGACATCAAATTTTTAAGATAGGTTAAATCTGAAAGGAGCAACACATACTCTAACCGACAATCCTATATATGGCATTGTCAGAAAGGTTGCATCGAATATTAGATTTGGAAACAATGTGTTCTTATCTTACCAACTGAAATGTTTTGGTATATAGTTCTAATGACTGATGCGTGCAAGCATAGTAACAAACTTAAAACGTTGCATTACTCTCAATCATTGATCTTTTAGGTACAAGATGCCTTTAAAAAAAATCTAGTTCAATAAAACCGATTTAGTCTGACAGAATAATGTGATACACTCTTTCAAACAAAAACTAATAGATAGTGACAATAAAGTGTTGTCGATAACAATGAAAACGATTTTTTTCATTAAAATACTAATACTATTGTTGAAAACTTTGATATATCATGTTTTTTTTTATCCTATATTTTTTGTCAATTTTCTATATCGTCGAATGAAAATCGAGTTCTTTAACTGTAGGTTAAAGTCTTAATTAAAATCTTACCTTCAAAAAGTTCTAAATTTTTCAAACGTTTCAGAACTTTCGACTGAGTTGTAAAATCTGGGTCTTGGGCTTTTTTCCACCAACGTCTAAGAAAGTAGAACAACAACAACGATTATTCACTAGAATAAAAATAATCGCTACCGAAATTTTTCCAATCGTTCCATACATGTTCCATGAAATTCTTGTAGAATTTCTAAAGCTGTCATTATACCAGCATTGGGAATACCCTTCGTATAATCCGAACCAACAATCATGCCAATAGCAATCATCGATTCTCGATCTAGACCTGAATTGCAGAATCAATTTTTAAATTGTTACTATCGCTTTTTAGAACACTTCTACATACTTAATTGATTTTTGATTATTGTTGCATCGTAATATTCAACTAGTTGATTTTGACGAAAAAAATGACGATAGACATGCGATGCACCAAATAACCAAACATCACTATCATCTGTGATAACACCGTCACATTGATTTGATAAATCTAAATAAGCACATTGTGCTTCAGCTTCAGTTGGACTTATAACATATGGGATGCCAAATAAACGAAGTAGATACTAACAAACAATGTCAAAGGACAACAGCGAAAAACAATAAAAATTCGGTTGTGTATGTTTTTCATTACTTGTGTATCTTCATGCATGGTATCTGTCAATGTTGTTGTTAAACGTTCATTACCACGAGCTGTTTGCATGTGAGCAGCAGTATCATTGATTAATTCTACTTGCATTTGATCCAGTGTTTCCTAAAATTTTAAAGTATTGATTGAAAATATCTTTCTTTTTCCTTTCGATGATGCTCTATTTACGGATTGAGAAAATAAAGACTCTTGAATTTCCATATGGGTTTGATCTTTATCATTACTGATAAACACTTTAATATCTTCAATAGCTGTACTATTACGGCTGCTTTCATTATCATCGTCACTGTTCAGTTCTATAAATTCAAACGATGTATTATGATTATTACTTTGATGACTTGTTTCGCTTGTATCATGACTATCATCGATGACAATTTGTGGTAGAATAATTGGCTCGATAGATCTCGGTGGTATTGGAACATCAATGAAATCAGAGTCTATTGAATAAATAATAAAGTTTTGGTACAATGAGCAGATTCTAATGTAAAAGCCCTATCGAAATTGATTTATAAATCATAGATGTTTACTATTCTATTCGGACTATCTACTTAGATTCTACAGATATTTTCAATAAGATCAATCTATCCAGTATATACTGCTATTTCATGATTATACCGAAGATATTGAAGTTAATACAATATTGATTATTAACGTATTCAAAACTGGTTCTTACGATCCTCATGAAAGACATAGACGAGAATTCGGTGTTCAAGATTAATTTGATATGAAATTTATGTTTTTATAACAAATTTTATTTTGTATTTCTATGCTTTGCTTTACAAAGATCCTTAGAGTATATTATGAAAACATAATTTTGAAAAAATGCTTTCATACTGAAAAATCATTTACTAACCGTTTAGTATTTTCGACTTCGTATTTTACTGTTCATTACGCACATCCGAGCATATTTTTCTTGAAAGTTTCACTCGAATATTTTATTCTTAGGCACGAATAATTTCCAAGAAGAAGGAAAATCTCACATGCAAAACAAGTTCCAGATCTTTCATCGTATGGCTTTTCCTTGAAGAAATAAGTCATCATTCATTCATTCTATCAACACTACGAATGGGCAATATGTTAGTTTACCATCTGAATCCGACGAAGATTCAACTGTATTCGATACATCGTTATGATCTTCAGCAATAGTTGTTTGTCGTTGATCTTCTAATGATCTATGAATAGCTAATTCTAATGCTAAACGTTCTTCATTATGTGCTCTGGTAGAAGTTTGTTCAACATGTAACTCCTTTATTGGAGATTGTTTTTCAGCTGGAAATGACCGGTCAATTTTAGTTGATTTTTCTCCTTCTTCTTCTTCTTCCACAGATGATGATTTGTAGTCATCGGTTTGTAATGTAAAATCGATGTCAATAGTCGTATTTTGTTGTCGAGTCAGTCCAATAACAGGATCTCGATTCATTAAGTTATTGACGCAAAAATCACTCGTCGATCGACGACTAAGAGATGGTGAGGGCGTTGATGTCGTTGATATTCTTGATAGATTCATAGATGTGTCCTTTTGTGTAGTATCCGACTTGATAAGAATATACTGTGTACTAGAATCTGATGCTAGTTTACCTGCGTAGATTTTAGCATTCAATTCCGATGGAATGTCTAAATGAGAATTGATTTTTTCAACATAGAAAAGAATGTCTTTGAAGAAAACAACCAGCTTTACATTCGTACCAAATTTTTGTCGTTTTATAACTTTGTTAAGTTCGACTATTTTTTGTGAGACCTCATTCTTTTTTAATAACTTTTTAACTTGATAATCCGAGAAGTCATTACTGTTCTAAATACAACAGATGAATTATGTTTAATTCAATTATAGTAGTACGTACTTGTGGCATATCTTCAATTTGTTGTTGACCACGCTTAAGACTTTCTTTCATGTCGGTCTATAAATGAAAGAAAAACATATTTATAAAATTACAATTCGATGGTCTAATACTTAACTAGAATTTCATGTTGCATCTCAACAGGTAAATTTTTTAGTACACTATCATCGATGTCATTTAACTGTAAAATGAAAATATTTCGAATAATATGAAATTTTCAAAAACTTTAATTCGAACCTTAGGTAAAACATAATGATCATTAGTATTATTATCGAACGGATTTTTCGACCAAGTTGTTGGTTGTCTTTTTAATTTTGTTACTGGTTCAAAATTTGAGCTTTCTATTAATTCATCATCATCATTACCATCGTATCTGAAAAAAAGATCATAAAAAATTATTTAAACAAATATCAATCTTCAACAGCAAAAGTATTTTACTCATTTTCATCAATGGCCAACTGTGAGTGTAGATGTGTGTCTGGTAATTCAAATAGATCTTTTTCACGCGCTTCATTTGATGCTGGTAACAATGATTCAACTAAAATGAAGATAACAAAATATTGAAAATGATTATTTGTAGAAATAAGAACACAGAAAGATTAAAAGAAAATAAATGTCATTAGAGTTGAACATTATCACTTGATTTCTCTTTGAATTTCAATTTCATTCATTTTAGAAACGAAAGGATAATCATGAAAAATTCTCATCTAGATTCATCACTATGAGATATCTATGCAAAAGTAAAATATTTTTGCTAAACTATAACCAATTAATGTGCAGTAAATTTTAAACCAATGTTAATTTAATCATGCTATGGAATCGTGTAGGCTTCGTTTCATCTTCTATCCCCTCGAGGAGTGAAATAATTCAAAGTTTGATCAATTTAAGTAATCGAATTAAGAAGAAGAACAATTGAGTATTTTCTCTTCCATGAACGTGTTCTACTTATTCGATAGTTCATTAGCTTGAAGTTTAAATGAAAAGCAGCAGCATCAATTGTACTGCTCACGCATTCAAATCAACATCTGTCGACTTATATTCTTCATTTGAATGCATTATTTTCCAGGCCGAGATCAGATAATCCCTGTAAAATGTGCAAATAGCACAGCTTGAATATATCTCAAACAATCTTGCCAATGGTTTACTTTTAATGAAAGGCACAATATGTCATGAGTTTTAGCATATAGCCTATCAAGTTCGTCAAAGGTCAACCTGTCGGGGTCTATCTCTACTAGCTGATAAAATCAGTTTTGATTTTAATTGAATTCATATCCTACATGATTCATAAGAACTAGACTTTTATCACTAATTCATCTTAGAGTGAAAGAAATCAAAAATCAACTAATATTCATACGTAATGATTCAGAAGAATGAGGTTGATGTAATTTGCTAATGTATGCATCTGTCAGATTTAAAAATGCATGTCGACATCAATTTTGCAGCACAACATGTGATAAATTCTCAACTAATGCAAAAACATAAACAGTATTTTTTCATTCTACATTCTTTTTCATACTAACATAATACTAAATTGTTTATCATTGTTCGATTTACAGATTCCTATATTTTTTAGCCTTTCAGTTACATTCTTACTCTGGTACTAATGAGTTTTCTTTGATTGTCTTTGTGGACTAACGAGACCCGTTTACATTTATTTTTGTTTCATACGGATATACGACTACCGAGGATCTACTGTATTTTCTATTAACATGAAAATATTAAGTATACATGCAAAGTTCTGCTTCTGATTTATATAAGAAAAAAGATTCACACTTACTTTGTTCGCCTCTCAGCTGTTGGATAGCTAACATTTTCAAATAATTTGTTCGTATTTTACTTTTTGCTTCTTTGACTTTTGTAGCTGCTGCTTCTCGTCGTTGCCGTCGTTCAGCCAAAAAGAAAAAGAAAATTATCATGCTAAACATATTCCTTATTCATATTACTTACAAGTGTTCCTCGTTTTAATTCTGGTACGCCACCATCGAATACGAAAATTGGTTTAATTTTAAAATGTAATAATTTACAAATACGATGGAATAATAGAAGTATATGTGGATTTTGTCTATCACGCATGCCTTTCGCTGCTTGATGAAGCCATATACTAATATCTGTTTGACAAAGGTTTATCAATGTATATGAAGTAATGTTCTGCTATATTTTTCTAAAAATATTCTTACCAATAGCTAAGACTTTTCCTTCTAAACCTTTATTCATGTTAACCGATCGACCGGTTGATTCAATTAATTGCCAAAAGCTTTGTACTCCCATTCTTTTCTATAAAAATAATTAAATCTCTCCATTCTATTTTTTTGAAAAAACAAAAACGAAAGAAAATCGACCATCATTCAAGATATTACATGACAATAAATATCACGAATGAAAAAAGAAATAAGTTCGAAACACAAACGTATACATATATATATATATATATATTATTGATGTCAAAAATATTTATTTACATGCAATATTAAAATGAAGAAGGCACTGTCTACACTAGTAGCAACTCGACGTGGATATTTAGAAAAAAAAATAAAACGGGAAGAAAGGTTTGACTCAATTCAAAATTAACTTAAATCGAGTTGAAAAACACAATTGTTTTTTTGTTCATCATTTTCACTTTTACCAATTGAACATAATTGTAAACAATGCAATGTTTGTTTACCGAAGTAGATTTCGCCGGTTTCATTTGAAGATATAGATGAATACTTTCTTTTACATTTTAGTAATGTAATATGTGGAATAAATTCATAATAATTTCCAGCAAAGAAAATACCATGAATGCCTTGCTTGTCTTGTTCTTCACTGATTCGTCGAGCAATGAATGAACGTAAATCTTCCAATCGTTGATTTTTTTTACATTTAACATATAAGACCTTATCATGAAATGTATTTGTATCATTGAATTCTAAACAGATATTTTCAGGATGTGAACAATAATGATGAATCTCGTCTTGAATTGATTGTAAAATATTTTTACATTGTTCAATTTCTGATGGCGTTTCAATACGTAACGTCAATAAAGTCATATGAAGATTCGATGCTGTCGTATGCGAAGAAAACAGAGATGGATAAGACGAGAGTAGATGCTCTTGATAAGTAATATATGTTTTGATAAGTGTTTGATCTGTAATAGGTATAGAAAGATAATAATTTGGCTTATATACACCATCAGTTAATGTTAAATAACGTGGTGGAAGAATGTTAACATCAGGACCATCATCTTCGACAGTATCGTTGTCCAATATTCTAATTGATATAAAGAGAGGAAATTTTCGATTAAAGTTCAAGCAAAACCTACGGAGATGAACAATCTTTGTCTATGAGTTTTTCATGTCTTCCAATAACATCATATATTGTCTCTTGATTTCCAGTTGAACCGAACATTAAATCTGTTCGTGTTTCTTTGTCCCACACAATTTCATTATTATATTTAAAATATTGGATTCGATGTTTAGGTATAGCAAGTATACTTGAATGTCGATCACTTATTGTTGATAGATCAACTTTAAAATCGAACTCATCAAATGATTTTTCTTGTAAACCAAGAAAACGATCGACATAACCAACACGAAAAAATCGTTTATCGAGTTGTTTATCCCATTCAATACGAGATATAACATCGTCAGCTGTCTTCATAGAACTTCTTTTGATATTTTCATTGTCATGTTCATCAATTTGATCATGCACAGGTACCAATGGCACAGTAGCTTTACTATTTTTATGTGAGCGTTGAGCAGAAGAAACAGATGGACTCGTCTGATTATGCATTTGATTCTTTGTTGAATTTACATTTAATGTTTGTATATTATTTTCTACAAACCATTGTAGGAGACGAGAATAGATCGATAGAATCATTGGTTTATTGAGTAATGTTTCACAATAAGTTCTCAGAAGTTCTTGAATAAGTATAATTTGATCTGGAGTAAGTCGAGGTGCAGTTATGATTATTTCAGGTACTTTTGATGGATAAAATTCTACAAATCAAAAAATAATCTGAAATTAAAGAGTCATATTTTTTAATCTAAAGTAAACTTACGATCTAACTGTAATGTCAATGAAACATCATATTGATCAGGTCGAATTTTCAAGATATAAGAGAACTGACCAATCGATGATAGGATACGAATATTATCTTTAAAATGAGTACGTAGAGTACTGATTTCTTCGTGTTGTTCATCTTTGGCAGTTGAATCTTCACTGGTAGCAATCATATGATTGTCAGTTTGAATATCAAACGTACCCATGTAGAAAGGGTAATGTTGAGAGACCTTGTGTCTGCCGAATGAAAATACTTACCTAGTCGTATGAAAAGAAAGAAATTTATCATTAGTTAAAAACGATGTCAATGACGCATAGTGTTTTTACATACATAAAGCTATTTGATATGTTTTGCACCTTTGTACTTCGTCGCTTTGAAATCAAAAGAAATAACACGCAAATAAGTACAACACTCTTTATTGCCTAATGACAACCAAATTTGGTTGGTTAGATGTGTTAGACCAATAAATTATTTCAATAGTAGCAGGCAGACAGTATAGTACTATTGGTAGTAGAAGAAAGTTATTTCTCAATCATATGTGAAGCAAATGAATTTAGAGGAGAAGAAAAGCAAAAATTCTCGACAAACTACACTAAACTATGAGAACCAATAGAAATTCGAGTGTGAACCTTCGTATTGGTGACACGGTTCTTTTGAAATAATCTGCTCTAGTGTGTTATGATGTCCTGTTTCATGTTGGTGGTCGAAACAAGAATAGAGTCATAGAATCTTAACTAGGCAAGATGAAACTGTACACTCCCTATACAGTGTACATGTATTTATTTATATATGAATATATATTTTGTTTTGTGAAAGATACTTTAATATATTTTGTGTTTACTTTTTTTTTACAGATAAGGAGAAATAAAAATGGGTCGACGACCTGCACGATGCTATCGATATTGCAAGAACAAGCCATATGTAAGGGAATTTGAATTTAAGAAAAAAACGTAACCAGATACAGTCGTATGCTTTATCAACTATCTTTTGTTTTCTATTCATAGCCAAAATCTCGGTTTTGTCGTGGTGTACCCGATCCAAAAATCCGTATATTTGATTTGGGTCGAAAAAAAGCACGTGTCGATGAATTTCCACTATGTGTTCATCTTGTATCCGATGAATATGAACAATTATCAAGTGAAGCACTTGAAGCTGGTCGTATCTGTGCTAACAAATATTTAGTTAAACACTGCGGTAAAGATGCATTTCATATTCGAATGCGTGTTCATCCATTTCATGTTCTTCGAATCAATAAAATGTTATCATGTGCCGGCGCTGATCGTCTACAAACCGGTATGCGTGGTGCTTTTGGTAAACCTTTAGGGACTGTTGCTCGTGTTAATATTGGACAAGTTATCATGTCCGTCCGTGTTAAAGATCAACATAAAGCACAAACCGTTGAAGCACTGCGTCGTGCTAAATTCAAATTTCCAGGTCGACAAAAAATCTTTGTTTCCGATAAATGGGGCTTTACGAAATTCACACGTGAAGACTATGACCGTTTATTTCAACAAGGACAATTACAATATGATGGTGTCAATGTTAAGTATTTACCTAATCATGGACCACTTGAAGCTTGGAAAAAACGACAAACCGTTTAAATTAATTTTATTTGCATTACTTGAAAAAAAAAACTTAGCATTTTTATGGAATAAGATCGACATAAAAGATAAACAAGAATAAAAGAAAAGCCGAATTGTTTATTTCATTTAGAAAATCTTGAATGATTTAGTGACTACGATTTCACTCAAGGATTTACTTGTCCAATGATGATTAATTCGAATGACTAATGAAATACAATTTTAGTTGATCGATATAAAAATATATTTCATAAATTGCTACAATAACACAGCACATCCAAACATACTCTAAGATTTCCTTCAGAATCTGAACAAAGCTATTCGTAACTATTTAATTGGAAAAGAGTGTGCATGTAATGATAAAAGACATTCAAACTCAAGACTTACGAGTCATACAGTTTTTGGCTGATTGTTTTTGAAAGAACTCCAAAGAAGATGCTAATAGATCATGCTAGGGAGTCTAGGTTGCTCATGTTGTCCTAACAGTTTCTAGTAATTGATTCTTCTATGTTTCTGTCAGAGGTTTTAAATTTAAGCTGAACAATTTGTTCTCTGATAGAAATTTCTTTCTTTGTTAATGAGAAAAACATAGAAGTTTTTGTTCTTTTGATTTGTAATGAATCCTGTTGGTCATAACGTTAAATGGCATAAACGAAAGGACATCCTTGTATGTACTGGAAATTTTAATTGACTTATATTTTCGAAAAAACAAATATTCATCAAGAGTAGATTTTAATAAATTCTTTCTAATCACAAATGTTCTACTCAAGACAAATCTATCAATATTCGATGGTATCTATTAAATTGTATTTTTAGTAAGACAGAAACTTCAGAGAACGTTCGGAACTTGACAAAAAGGATCGAATTTCATCAAAATATGAATGTTGATAAAGAACAATTGATATGACTCATGAAGAAGAAAAATATCACTACTTCACAACCTTTCGAAATATCAAATTGATATTGCTTAAGAAAAATAGGAAAGCTTTGTTTGAGTAAATTCCATCGAGTACTTATGAAATCTTTGACAAAAAATTAAAGATCAAATAAACGGATGTCAATTGTAGCAAATACAAGTCGATAGAACACATTGTAAAAGATTATCATATACATGGATTCGATGCTCTCTTGTTGGTTTGGTATTTCCTGAGTAACAAACACTAGAAATTATTATATTATTAATGGTTCAAGTTGAGATGTGATTCTATGTACTATGTCATTCCGAATTTGCAAATGTCACAGTGAATGCAAGTGATTGAATATTAATCTGATTCTGAATGAGAATATAAACTTCTATTCGTCATCGACAACATCTATTCAATTACATACGCTGCAACTTACGAACGAGACTCGAATACGATATAGAATATTTAAGATCAAATGAAATCATGTGTTTGTAGCGTTAATCATCGTCTCATTCACTCATCCTGAAAAAAAGCAAAATTTACGATTTACAGCGTGTTAGATAAGAGCAAAGTGTCGACTCATTTTATGATAAGTTTTGATGATGTTACATTCTTTTTCCTGAAAAATAATGCACCTTCATACTAAATACTCAGTTCTAATTGATATAACGATAGACACAACACAATCATCTTGAGCAAGCGAACGTTTTCGTAGTAGGCCTTGATGCGAGTTCATTCAATTCCTTCTAATCAATGGTCTAATGGGAAATTACTTGAAAATACTTTTTTTGCACGATCTTTTTACAGAAAAAATCAGAGACTTGAATCAAACTTTCAAAACTTCTTCTGTGTTTTTCTTATATTAGCTTTTTTTATTTTAACACTTCAGTATTTTGCGAATTTTTCCACTATTATTTTAAACGTTAGAGGGTTTGGTCTTGTTTCAAAATTAAAGATAAGACCAGCTCTACAATTTTACACAGTCGGAATATTCGTTTTACGTTTAACGTCTCACAAAGCTCATTTTTTTTTGTAATGCACAGTTTATTCTTGTCAAACTTATACGATAGGGTTGCAGAAAGATAAGTGGAAAACATAAAGAAAATTGGTTACTGTTATGCAGTAGCGTCGGATTGGAGCTACATTTTAAAACCAGTTCGAACTTTCTGGCATATGAAATGGCAGAGAGAATTGGGAAACACCGAAATCCATATTTTCGATCTTTAATTTCGAAGTATATCTTGATGGGGTGAATTTTTTAAGCTAAAATTTTTATTATCAAATAATTAGCTCGACATTCATTTTCTCTAAAAATTTCAGCAACGTTGAATGATCAAAAGGTAACAACAATATTACGGTGGAGAAGTCTTAAGAGAGGGTGTGGGTGCCCATACGTACAGTGCAAGGCCAAAATACCAACACCCAACCGCACTCATATCAACACACACTTACGCCGACACGCGCTCTCCACCCACACCCTCTTTCATTCAGACACTCACCACACTAGATCACTTTCAGAATGATATAGAAGCTGTCAGAGCACGGCGTCTGGTTAATACATTAAGAACTAACATGGTAAGAATCTTTCTATCCTACTCTGTCCATTATTCTCTTCTCTCCTTGTTAAAAGTCACTGACTACTCTAGGTCTCGAAGGGAATGAAATCGTATACCAACTTTACTGTTACATCAGGGAGCTGATTGCGAAAAATAAGGAACGAGCGAAAACATATGCATCTCTTATAAATATCAAGTGTGTTAGAAGAAAATTAACTTTATAAATGTTGTATTAGTTCATGTTGGTTGCTTTTACCTTGAAAATTTTCACAAATGCCGACTAAGTTTAAATTTTATATTCAGTAATTTACAAATAATGTGCGTGTAGGCGAGGTTTACATAGACATTGGTATCGACTATCGAGTCAATCATGTCTTGGGTGATTTCATTCATAACATCTTCTCACGAATATAACGTCTGTGCAACTGAGAGTAGGAGAAGGTGTGTGGTTGTGGGTGGCTGAGAGCGTGCGAAATCAGTTAAAATAAATTCATACACCCACACCCTGCTACGATTCTGCTGACATCTCCGCCACATCCTAGTAAGATCCTAGTAACTTGCTTTCAGTAAATTTCGAAATCTATTGAGGATCGCGAATAGATAACCAGAAAAGTTTTGAAATCGTCATAGGCAGCACTGGTATGGATCCTGATCATTTTTTTTTCAGTCGTCGGAAAAAACATTAAAATCTTGGCGTAATCTTGTTTCAATCCTATCAGTATTGAACACTTCCCTCTTACACGTTTCGGACAGGATCCCATCGTTTCCTTAGCAAGAAAGGAAGATTCTTGAAAGGATCCTGCATAGATACTTCACAAAACTGCGAAGGATAACAAAACGATTTTCACTAGGGAAAACCCAGGAGGAAGTTTACGGACCGCTGTAATTCACCGTATTAATTCCATATTCCACCATAAATCCGGTCCATGATTTACGATCTTATTCACACCGCCATTTTTCCGTATTCGTATCGTATATCGAACGTATGCGGCCGTGCTTCCGTTAAAATACGGTCGTAAATCATGGACAGGATTACGAACGTATTTGTACCGTATACGTTCTGTATTTGATGGTAAATGACTGTTTACGTACCGTGTGTTTTCACTGGGATTTACTGTTTTGTCGTTTTTTCTTATAATCGCGTAAGTGAAGGTCTCCATGTCTAGAGTCTTTAAAGAAAAAGTATCACTGCGAACTTTCTCTTTCTGAATACATATTTTAATAATATTTTCTCAATGTGAAATTTTTAATTGAAAATTCAGTTCTTCCATTAATTCTAACAGAATATTTTCTCTCTATGCTAAACGACATTGAGAAACTACTTAACACCGTATATATTATGCTCATAAAAATAATCCCCTTCATTGTTTCTTGTTTATTTAACAAACACAAACAAGGATAGATCCAGACAAAACAACAATAAGAAAAATTTTTAACGAGCTACTGTATGAATCAAAACATTCATCAATGTACGCATATTTTAGTATTTACTTTTGAATTTATCGATAACAAAAATATTTCCAATCATTATCATATACGTCTAACTGTCAATGGCTGATATGGAGCATCCAAATGAATGTACAGTAACCTTGTTTGAATTGCCTTCCCTGAAAAAATTTCTTCTTACTTAAAAAGCATCATCGCCGACATAAGTATTCTGTTGAACTTAAGTGAAGTGATCAGATTTACTATGAAAAATGATCGTTTAAGGGAAGCTAATGCGTTTGTAATGGATTATTTATTATAATGATATCATATATTTTACATAGGATATCATGTGTCAGGATTTGACCATTTTCTGAAAGGAGTCACGATACTTAACTCTTCAATGTGGAAACACAACTTTCCAGGTATAGACCTTAACAAGATCTACACGATGGACACCATGATCACTCATTTTGATTAATTGATCAATGAGAAAATCACCAATTAACTCCTAATAAACTGATTATTTTGATTCTAATAGTCACGATTAACTACCTTCAAAACACACTCATCCGTAGACTTTTTATATGAGCTAACGTTCGCTACATTTGCGACAGAAGTATTTCCTTGAACATCGGTGCATTCGTATGACTGCTGAAAATTTTCTGTTGATTTACCAATGCCTTCCAATCTGTTTCTACTGAAAAGAACTCGAAGTTGACCTTTAAACATGGAGATTTCTCTGGCGAAATAATGAGTTTTTGAATCGTTGGGACAGTCTTCGTTCATGTTCCACTTGATTTCAGACGAAATATGTATCTGTTCAGGTGAAATTTTACGAAGTTTCCTGTCAAAATTCCGGTTGTTTTCGGTTTCGGGAAACGACCGTATTATTAGTGTTGTCGGTACGATGCCGTTTTGTCCGGTAATACTGCTTCCACGTTTCTACTTTTTTCCGATATGTTCAGGAACTCTCTGCTGAAGTCTATGTTTAAATTAAATTTTACATAATTATGATAAAGCAAATTTAAAAATCATATTCATTTTTAAGATGTGAATGTCAAGCTGCGAGACATGCCGTTGCTCTCAAATACAAATAAATTAATTGAATAACAATCATCTTCATATATAACTAATAGTAGCCATACATTGTTATATTATGAACATAATGAAAACAGCAGTACAAGAAAACGAATTTCCTGATGAAAATGATACTATTTAGTATTCACTAAAGAATTACATTCGAATATGAAATGACTATCAATAAAGTAAAAAGAGTTTTATATCCGAACTAAGAAACGTGTTTTGTAATTCAATGCATTGAACATCAACATTAATTTAATGCAGGGTTTTCATGTGCAATAGTAAATATGTTTTAACACATTAAGCAAAACAGTAGAGTTCCGGTTTAGTTCAATATTATACACAATAATAAGTTTTCGAAAAATCATCATGCTGACAAACTTATAGTACTTTGAAATCAAGACAGTTGTGCTACGATGACAAACAAGCAAGTACTGCAGGAAACAATATCAGTTCTTTGCGTATTATAATTTAGAGAAGATAGATATCGCATAATCGGGATGATTTTCTGCTGCGTTCCATCAAATATGTCACTTCTACATAGAAGACAGAAAGAAAGTGAACAATTATAAAGGATAATGTGCCTTAAACACAACTTAGAAATCTGTATTTGAAGTGTCACATTGATTCGCTACTCATCTCCATTAGTGTGATGATTGCATGCATGTCTTCATATAAAATATATGATTACATATTTATGTTTGTTCGACATGTGTTACTCTCACTTATGTGTTGAGATCGCGATTTTCTTCTATATTCTAAAAAAGACATTTAATCAAGTATTATTCATATAGATGTAACAGGCATATATACAAAATGATGTTACTCGATGAATATTGATGGGTGTCTGACTTTTTCTTGAAGATTTGTTTTCATACGATTTTAAACCTATTTGAAAAACACATAGCCAAAAGACACTTGCTTTTTTCTGAACGTTTTTTCAGAAATTTTCTCTCACTGTGTCATCGACAAGTAATTTATTCATGTGGTTTTGTTTTACTCAAAGAATTTCATTTCATAGATGTATGCAAGTTATTGCTGATTATTTCATCCCATTCTTATGCCATAAATTTTTATTTTTTTTTTGAATTAAGAAAAAAGTAATATTTTTTCGTAACCGATTTGGAATGATATTATATATGATTTGGAACCCCTTCACCAACAAAATTGAAAGTCACAAAAAGAAGGATAGGCATAAAGTGTCCGCTGAATAGAAGAGCAAATCAGTTTACCATGGTCGACACGGAGCTTCTTCGTCACGACAATATTGCCAGTAAGCTTCAAAGCGTCCTGTTGCTGGCTCCATCAAAGATGTATATACAGTTTCCTTAAAACCAAGACGAAACATGAATATTAAAAGCAACAAAATCCACATTGAACAAGAGACATTACTTTATTGAGCATAGGTCGCGACGAGAGTACATTGAACAAAGATTCAAATGTAACTTGATTTTTGCCTTTGGTTTGCATACACTTAATACAAGGTGTTAAACGATCATCAAAAATTGGTTGTGGTTTCCAATTATCATAATTAGTTTGAGCTACGAACCATAGATTATCTTTACCCAATTGTTTGACATCATCAGCTTCATTACGTGATCGAGTTATTATGGCACCCTTTCATAGAACAAAAGAATATTTATATATATAATGCTTGTACATATGTATGATTACAATTGCAATCTATGTTTTTTACTTGTCCAGATTTAGGTCCTGCAACTATGTAATAGCATGGAGCCAATAGTGGAACTTCAGATAAATATTTCACTGTTTGATCATAACTTTCTGATTTAGTGAGCATATCACGTATAGCAAATGTGATAAACGATTGATTTCGATTCATATTAAAGAGCCATTCAATTAAACCAATATAACCCCCTTTAAGACTATTACGTTCATTGATTGAAACACTAAACACACCTGGTTTAATTCCAGTCAATGATCCAATATAACTAAAAGAATACAGTAAAGAATTTTGATAAAAATGTCCTATGAATGCATTTATTATACCCGAGAAAAGTTGTTGTTTTGAAAAGTACTTGACTATTTTGTGTATAGTTAATTTGAACCATTAATGGGCGTAGTTTTTCTGTTAATTCCCATGTATGATTTAATTTATCCCAGCTAAAAAATGAATTTATTTAGTAGAAGAAGTCAATGGATACTTCTTTGATACATTTTCATGTCTGTATATGATTTGACAAAAACTATCCTGACGAATAGTAAGGAAATATTTTGAAGTACATCGTATACTATGAAGAACGAAATTGTGCAACACCTTACGGCTAAAGATGAAATCCTCAAGGTTTTAATTCAACAAGATTCATTAGTTGATTTCAAGTTATTACTGAACATGAGACTATGGATTTCAAAGATGTTAATTGCCGATTGACATAATTTATGTCTATTAGATTACGCTGCCGACTTTTGATAATTAAGCACATTCTTTAATTTCTTTTACCCTAAAGCTCCACCAAAATCAAGATTACGTCCATGAAAGATATTTCCATCTTGATCTTGTCCAACAACAGATGTACAATAAGATGAAATTTCATAAAAAATATTGTATAAGACAATTTCACCTAAATAATGAAAAATATGCAGATATCATTATTCTAAAGAAATCACTGAAAATGTTCAACTGCGACAGGTGTTTACAATCTATTTTACATACCCAATGGTAATCCAGATGCTTGACTGATGCCTTTCAATTCATCACCGTACGGTGCGGGTAAAGTATCAGCCATAGCTGGCTGATGTTACACAATGATTAACAAAGAAAAATATTACGATACTAAAATAAAACTATTATAGAAGACGACATACCAGTTTCGTATCAACGAGATTAATTAAAAATTGAAGTTCTGGCGAAATTTCAAGAATGTATGCTTTCAAGTAAGCAACCAAATCACTAATCTATTTTACACATATAATCATCTGAATAAAAATTGAACTACTTACTTGACTTTTATATTTAACGGTAACATCTTTCCAACGTTCAACAGGTGGAGCATCTAAATTGATAACATAGGTGGGCAAAACGCGTTCTGGTTTTGGCGGCCATTGATCATTCAAGCATTGTTCACTGACCTTAATCAGAGTCGCATCATAGATCAATCCTTATTAGGTCAATCATACATACAATTTTTTGAATTAGATTGATAGCAAATAAAAACGAAATCGAATAGAATATCTTCATTTGTGCTGAAAAAAAAAGCTAAGATAGAAACCATAATATGCTGCACCTGTAAATTTACCCAATTTACGAGATAAGATAAAACCGAAAACATGTGCAAATTTTGGAAATCAAGGTAATCTTATTTGATAGCACATTATTGTAGAGAGCAAAGATATTTTTCACAGAAGACATCAACGAAAAACTGAGATTTCATTATCACGTTGATCATTAAGCAGTAAGAATCATTGTGGTTCTGTCATCGATCATATGTTATTATTACTCTAATAACTCAAACTATTGCAAGTGATCAGAAACTTTTGTCAACAATATTAATTTTTCAAGATACAAAAAGATTTTTCAAATCGTTAAAATGAGTTAAGAGAAATCATCGAAACCGTCTAGAGGACAAAACTGGATGCGGGCGTTGTTTTTTAATTTTTATTTATGCGCTAATTCCAATTTTATCGCGAAAATATGATTTTTTTGCATCACACATTTTCGTATTACTCTCAGGTTTTTCTTTCATGTGTTATATACTCGATGTGTACACAGTAGATTGTATTTTTCTATCGAATTAATATTGAAAACGAAGATTCACAGAGCACACAGATGGATATTGTTTCACTATCGTATTTAGATATTGAAGACATCAGAAGTTATTTTTAGAGTATGTATTTTGAAAGAGGTTTGTTTTATAGTAAATTCTATAAAGTTGAATTAAACAAGAGTACCTGTATCGAAGCTTCAAATAACACGCCCCTCTTATATTACAGTTTAGCACTTTTCTGATAAACATGTGATACATCCATATTTTCTATGTTTTTAACCTATGTGTTTTTATACTACAGATGTATGAAATGATATCCCTATCTTCTATATCCTGTAGCAAGAATGCCTTCCATGAAGATAATCAATTGAAACTTCGATGTTATACTTTTATTTTTTCGTAGCTGATACAAAAACGAAACATTGCAACAATAACAGCATTGCCAGTACTTTTCTCAAAAAAAAATGTACAGAAAAAGAATTATCTTCACGAATTTTCAGTTGTATTAACAGATACGGATGGTATGATTGGATTCTTTTTTAGTTTGACATTGGGTTGTTGTCGTTGTAGCATTTCAGCAACAGCATGATGAAAGCCTGACTGATTGAATAGAAACGCACTAACATGTCCATGAGGAATATATCGAATACTGCAGCCAGGCCATACATCATTCATATGTGGAATACCATCACGTAGTACATATCCATCGTTTGTGCATGCAATAAACATCGCATTAGATATATTCGATTGTATTGGACGGGAATAATTATGTAGAGATGTAAATTCGTCCATAAGAAGACGCATCATGTCTTTCACTGGATCGGTAACAACCATATTTGACTCGGATGATCTATTACGCTCACGTAGATAATCATAAAATGTTTGATATTCTTTATTTTCATAGAATTGTTGTTTCAGAAGAGACCATGGAATAGTACGTGAAAGTACACCATCACAAAATACAGTTGAACTTGATGACCAAGAAGCACAGGATAAAAGAGACAGTGGACCAGACCAACTAAAATAGATATATATATAGTTCTCACCAATATGATTCAACAATTTTTCTCTAAGAGAATGATGCAACCAGTGATTTGACTAGAGAAAACTATACACAACAATGATGCACGCAAATAAAGACAGCTTTCTTTAGACAGAGGAGTCTAATAAATATAATCTTACAGTCAATTTTTTGTCCGCAGAAAAAGTAGTGCTCGCCAGTTTTCATAGTAAAAGTCGATCTTTTTTGATTCTTTAAAAATTATAATTATCACAGAACTGGCCTTTACTTCGTAAATGCTAACGAGGCCATGTGCCCACCAAGAGAAAAACCATGTAAAATCGTTGGTGTTAATTTCATTTTTTTACACCAATGCAGAAGTACAAGCGATTCTAGAACAATTGCTTTGCCCATAATATACAAATCGGTAACATAAAACAACGACGAACGCGATTGATTTGTTGGTTTTCTTAAACCATAATACGGATTTTCAAGAAGAATCGAACCTATACGATATTGATTGATCAGTGGTACGGCAGTAAGAAATCTTCGTCGACTAAAACCATGATCACCCGTTCCAGCAAAGCAGATTCCCATCGGTATTGAATCAACACCTAATCGATGATCACTTGGTAGAACAAGTTGAAAATGAGCTGTTGCTACTTCACGTGGAACCTATTTGAGTCAATCTCCCAGAGGGAGAAAATAAATCAATTCATTAGACTACAGAATAACTTTCGTTCCTTACCATATGCGGTAAATAATCGGCAAGTGGTGAACGAAATCGAGCATCTATATATTTTCGATCACCTTTTATTTCTTGTTTAACGATTTCAACAGTATTTTCTTGGACACTTTCAGGTGGTACAAGTTTCGCACATTCGTCTCTGACACCAATCTTTTCACGTCGATAGGTAAAAATTTCTTGTAAATTTAATGGATTTCCCCAGCCACGTACAAATGATTGAGTTAATATAAAACGTCGGAAGAGATTATCGAAATTCATGATTTTAATCGTACTCGAATCTTTGATATCATCTAGAGAATTGTTTTGTTCATTTGATCTTTTGTTTTTAATCGAACAAGAAAATGATAATACAGTAGTTTAGTTTTCTTATAATTGTTGACAAACACACGCATACAAAAAAAAAAGTTTTATGAGTTCTTTTTTATTTGTCTAAATCAATCTCACTAGTTTACTACGAAAGAGATAAACGAAAAACAGAACATTTCTATTACATAGCATTAGAAATATTGAGTAACATTTGAGGACCATGTGGTAAATAGACGATATTTCTTGATTTAGACAATTGAGTTGCAATGTCTTCTGCGGCTTCGATACGTCGAAGTTCAATCAAACCTTAGTAAAAATTAAAGCAAAAAGAAACGTAAGCAAAACATAAATTAATTCATTCGAAAATTTACCATCGCCAGCTTCGCCCAAAGCTTTACCGATCAAATCGGCGGCACGAGCATCACCTTCAGCGGCAATGACATTTGCTTGACGACTTTGTTCGGCCTAATAATCATTTAAAGAAGGAATACACACGAATGACTTCATACAAATTTATATTCTTATCTATTTACTTTTTCGACTAAAAATCGTTGTTTTTCAGCATCTTGCTGTGCAACCTGTTTCAATTCAACAGCACTAGTGAATTCAGGCCCAAAACTTAAATGTGTCTAATTGAAAGAAACAAAAAAACAAATAATAGAATCAATCGCCATAGAAATCATTCTTGTTCATCTCTTACAATGGATATATCATCAAGTAATAAACCGAATTGACTTGCGCGTTCAGTTAATAGTTCACTGACATGTTGAGAAACAAGTGTACGTTGTGTAATCAATTCAATAGCATCGAATTGAGCCTAATGATAACGTGATTTATTCACAATCGAAAAGAACAAAACTATTCATAACTTACAACAACAGATTTTAAAACTTCATTAGTAATCGATGGTAATACACGTTCTTCATAATCTAAGCCCAAGCTAGTAAAAATTTTTGGTAAAAATGAAGCATTTGGCCGATAAAGAATACGTAATGTTATATTAATCGTTTGTAAATCTAAGAGATTAAGTTATAGAGAATAGTAAATGTGTTTTCTTTAATACGATTGGAAAACAATAGAAACATTAGGTTTCAAATTTTATGAAAACATCACCTAGTATCGAGGAACTAGTAAAACTCAATATTGTAAAGGTAAGCACGTAAAAAGAAAACAATCGTAAAGGTTATCAGTCAATACATTGAGCCACATCGTTACTATTACCCGAAATAGTTGGGCGTCATTAGAAGATTTATATACACACGTACATTTGAGTGATCTTTCAATGAATATTATATTTACCTACATTGTTTCCTTTCGCGTGCTTATCCTTTCGATTTTTATCTATTCAAGTACATTGTTTTCCCGTGTCTTGTTTTGCATACCTTTTGTTCCTGTTATCGAAGGAATAGATCGTGGACGTGTACGAATATCAAATATTATAGGTCTATGAAGCCATGGAATCATAAAATGAGTTCCTTCTCCAATAACGTCTTCTTTTACACCTTGAAAACGATCGAAAATGACAGCACGATGACCTGCATCCACTAAAATACATTTGTAAATTTACTTATGTGAAAAAAAAACCCGTTTTTCTCACTTACCATTATAAAGCATTGAATTAATGACACCACCAGCAACAGCTAGACCAATACCAAGTCTTCCTAAACAAATCATTCCTCTATCAACATATCTCACTAATAAAATCTTACCAATACTATTGAATAAACGAGATGCAGCCATTGTCTATAGTTTTCTTTTTTTCTAAAAAAGGGAAAAGCATACAGGACGACATGTTTTTAGCTATGATTAAATTTAGTTTTCTTTAGTTGCCTTTAGTTTTATTAGCAAATAGTTCCAAAAAAAGAGAAAAACAAAAAACCAACGAGTCCATATGAAAATTCATATCTCTATCGACACAAAAAAATGCATCACTATTTAATCTATCTATCTTCTACAGTAGCAAACCAATGTAATATATACATAGAAAAAGATTAAATAACAATAAACTTTGAAAGCCAAGAAAAAAAACATGCATACTTTAAACAAACCGAAACCCACTCGAACCAATATGAGCACCGTTTTGAGACGAGAAGAAGAAAAAAAAACAAAAACAAAAACAAAACAAAACAAAACGTTTATCAATTGTTTAGCACCGTTCAGATATTGTCCGTCGATTCGATTGTCGAGCTTGACCACGATTACGCGTTGGAAAATGTTCACCACTGGTTTTTAATGAATGCGATATGTCACTGTTCTTGGCTACAGCAGCAGCGATTGCTTCTGGCGGTGGAACAGTCTAAGAAAAGAGAAACGTTTTCAATTATGAACAACAAATAAATAAATCGTGTTTTTTTTTGTTTCTCTCTCTATTTTCATTTACTTTGATTCCTGATTTTGTCGGATAAAATTGTTGAGGAAACGATGCACCATCAACACGGAAATCTTCAAGTTTTTTGTAATTTTTCAATATATCTTCAAGTTTGAGGTTTATTCTTGGCTTTTGTCGAGAATATTTCAGAAAAGCCCAAAATTTTTCCAAACCATACAATTGACCTAAATAGATAGATTGAAATCGTGTTGACATAAAAATTATATAGTAAGTTCGTTGTCCATTATTACCAGCTTCATAATCACGAAGAGTTTCTTGTTGAAAATCGTCAAATACATGTTGCCGGAAATGATTTTCTAATCCATATGTGTAAAATCGAAAGAGACATTCAACACCATATCTTAATAGAAAAAATAAAACACTATGCATTTAGTATTTGATCTTTATTTTGCATACCGATGATCTGTTTTAGCATCTTCAACAGAATATTGTTTAAATTCATTGTACATACGACGATTAAAATTTTCACGTAAGAAAAATGACCAAAACCGATAGAGTGTATTCATTTCCATAGACTGACCATGACCAAGTTTAGTACGTTCTAAAAATTCGATCATAATTATGTATTTTAACTTTCGATAAGTTCAAACTAAAGAGTCTATTCGAAAATCAAACAATCAAAATTAGCGACAGACATTGATTTTCATTAAAAAATCAAAGTAATGTATGAAACTTAAACGATGTCTTTTACTTTAAGTGGACAATAGAAATAGTACGAAATGAAGATTTCAGAGTAGACCATTTTAATTTTTGTTTTGTTGATTCTTGTCTGTGGAAAATTCGTTTCTCGTTTTATTCAAGCAAATGCAAAACAATTACTTTGATTACAATGGCTATTGAAATTATTCAAAGACTTTCCAATAATTGGTTCAATGTTTGCCAGTGAAATGATTAATATAATTCGTATATTTACAGAGTTAACTAATGAAATACTTATTCATTCGATCTAATCTCCTTTTCAAGAAATTGTTTAAAAAGAAAACTAACTATTCAATAAAGATCTCCATTAAACTCCTTGTTTGAATCTCAAATCTTTTCGCAGCTAGTCATTCATATCTTTTGATAAAAATCAATTTCCATATTATTAATGATTTCCTTTTACCATCAAGACACTCTTGTTTATATTTAAGATAAACTTGTTGTGTAAAACCACTTTGTTGTAAAAGTGTATGAGATGGATGTTGAAATTGAGGAATTTCCACCGGTGTTGAACCATAAAAATCGTATGAATTCGGATTACTTCCATGCCAATAATGAGAATCATTGTAGGATGATGAATATTGATCATAGAAATCTTGTTGTCGATTTCTAAATAAATAAATGAAACATGATTTTGAGATAATAAAAATATTCGATTATGATTATTATACACATCGACATTCAACTTTCTGGATTAGGAACAAATGGCAAAAGAAAACTTTTTACAATAAAACAAACACAAGTTATTGTACTATATTTATTTACGTTACCCATATATTGCATGATAAGAAAATAAGTCTATCTGTAATAAGTAAAGTTACAAGGTAAATAGTTTAGACACATAAATTGAGTCGTTCAAAATGATTTCCCATCGAAAAGACTTACATGACAACTTTCCATGGACGAATTTTAAGCAAAAAACAGTCACTGATAATGCAAGACTTTGGAAAGATAACTTTCAAGATACCAGTACGTGGAAATTTGAACAGTAGTTCTTCCAATTGGAAATCATGGCTCCGGTTTATCCTCAATGTTCTCGTTAAGGAGCGAAGTGAAAAATAATTGTTCGAAGAAACTTTTCTGTTATTACTGCATGTATTCATTCGTAATGAAATACACAGAATTCATATCTTACATAGCACTAGTCATTGTATTGCTTCGTTGTTTCGTCGTTGGATGTGCACGTGAATCAAACACCCAACCAACTGAACTTTCAATGGGTGGATTTTCACTATGACGTGTTTTACGCTTAAGACCAGGTGTCTAGAGAAATAAAGTTATTGTTTTTGAACTATATTATACGTAAGAAAAACTTTACATCGGCTTTAACAACAGGTGCATCTTTAGTAACTGGATAAAATCGAGCAACATGTTTTGCACGTGAATGTGGAGTTCGTGGTTCATCATTGTGCGTATCCGATAGATGTCTATTATCATTTGTATCTGTTGTTGATGTTTGTAAAGTCGTAGAATTATTCTCGTTTGATTTTTGAAGATTATTTGGTAACGATTGAGAAATAATATCATTTGCTGGTGAAGATGATAAATTTTGTTGGATGTTATGAGGTAAATATTTTGGATGATAGAATGGTTCGACTTGAGGCAATGGACGATTATTTGAATGAATTATAGTAATAGCTGGACTACGGCATTGCTTTTCATCAGAAACATTTGATAGATTGTTTTCTAAAAGTAAACGAATATAGTTTTCTAGTTTCCAACATTAGAATGAAAAACATGATAAGCATACAATATGTAATTACATGGGCAGATCTGCATTCATGATGAAGTATACTCCCAATGTTGCTTGGAAACTTTTTTTTTCTCTTTTCGTTGCACAGTACTTGCTATTTATTCGTCAATGAACAGAATGACTCAATTTTCACATGCATTTGAACTGATGCATGCAATTCGTCGTTATATAAAGCGCGTGATTTGTACTTGTTATACAGTCTCTAGCGGTATAGTTGAAAAATCGAAGATATTCAATAGCGAAATGATTAATATTTGCATTTCTAATGAAGCATTATGCCACTAGCTCTTGGCCTTTATTCGAAAACTTAGTACAGACTCTCGAATACTTGAGTGTTGACTACGACTAGCGTCAAGCTTCTTGTTATATATAATTTTAGGACTCAAGCCTATTCACCTGTTTCTTTGCTTCATTGAATATTATTCGTTGGTTTCAAAAAAAAATGATTAGCTTTGCTAAGAATAACCGTCTGTTGATAAAACTGTATTTTTTACCTCGTTCAATGAGTTTTTCAATATTTTTATCTTCAACTGTATGATCATTAGCACCAATTTTCTTTTCTTTACATTTGTCTGATTGATTTCGAATAGTTTGCATTTCATCTTCAGTTATAAAAGTTAATGTTTTTTCGGTCGTTGGCTTTTGTCGATCATGCCATAATTCTTCTTCATACCATCTTAAACCATCATCGATAATTTTAGCAACTTCGGCTGTCACCTTAGCACGCGGTGTGTAGACACCCGTACGATCATGATTTTGATGATTATGTTTACGATTTGATGGTGGTGTTGGTGTTATAATAAGAATTTTATCAATATCATCATCATCTAATTCAAATTCGGAATCTTCATTTTCACTAAAATAAAAATTCAATAGACAATCGATTGATAAAAATTAACATGGAATATACTTTTCTTCGTAGATATCAAGTGTCAAAGATGTTGTTCGACGTCGATTAGTCGAACGAAATGTAGGTAGATTACCATTTTTATTTGGTAATTCTTCATCGAATTTGAAATCTAATTCTTCACGATTATCTTGTTTGGATAATTGTTCTAATGGTACTTCTTCGGATGGTTCTTTATTTTCCTAGAATCAAAAGAAAATTATCGTGACATAAACAAATTTTTTCTTCATTCGTTCGAAACCTTTTTCTTCGTCGGCTTTTTTCGTTTCGATGACTTATGATTCCAATCACTTTCATTTTTCGTTTTCGTTTCTTCTAATACATTTGTTTCATTAATACTGATTTGAATGTCTGAATTAATTTTTATGTTTTGACTGTCATTCTTCCAAATCTTTCCAGGTTGAAAATCGGGTACATCGGGATTTAATGCTGTTAAATGATTGTTTACATCAATAATCAATGGCCATCGTTCAGGTTCATTTCGACAACGTACCATAAATTTATTATTAAGTTCAACAACAAGACTATCTTGAACTGCCTGCACATGAATAAAAATAAAACACGAAAAACAAAACATTTTAATGTAAACTATAGAACAACAAAATTCGAGACGAACATTAGCAATCAAATGAACATCATCACATAATGAGCGAACTCGATTGAAACTGGCAATTAACGAGAGTGGTACGTAACCATCTTTAGCCATTTGCTGTCGAAGAAATATATCGATTTGAAGATTTTCAGGACTAAAATAATATTCTCTAAAACATAAATCGAAGTCATATGATGTAAACATGCATTCGAGAAAAAGAAAACAAATACGTACACTTGTCGTCGAAGAAGCTCTTTCAGTTGTTGTTCAGTATAAGCAGGTACGATAGGTGTCATGTTATAGTCGTTAGCATTGGTAAAAGATACATCTATATCTGCTGGTGGGGTTGTCGATTCGTAATAATAAGCTCCTTCGATATACGGTAATACAAAAGAACAATCATCGATAACCACTGTTTCGTCGTCGAAAATAAATTTATGAACGTCATGTATTGAACTATTAAGACCTGAGATAGTATCAAAAAGAAATAATTATTTACGAGATCGTAACGATGAAATTCATTCTTTTTCGTTTTAAATAAAGTATTCCATGTCATGCAATCGATTATAGATTTTTAACCAATATTTATCCATCACCAAAACTTTGATAGGAATGTTGACATAGCTCGGCACTATCCAAGTAGAAAAGTACGACTACCACAGATTAGATTCAGTACTGAAGAAGATTACTCGACTTTTTGCCTATAGTCGTTCTTCTAAGAAACAGTCAGATGAGCCGTTGTTTTTTCCATAATTATAGATAACCAATACACATAACTATTGAAAACTTGTATCATATATCTGTAGTCAAATAAGTAGAGAAGAGATGCGAAGTTATATAAAAATCTTCCATTGTGACTCAACAATAGATCTTGTAGTCCTACTTTTGTTTTTATTATATAGACGTGTTAATAGTTAGATTGTCATGTAGATCATTTGACTAATCGTGGGTCATTAATTTAAATGTGTATCTGATTGATAACTATGTATTGATATTTATGACATGTAAAAAATGTATTCATGATGTCATGAAATTTTCTTCATTTATATTTCAGATGAATGACTTTTTAGTCTTGAAGACATTCAAAAATATTACAAATTCACGTTGTAATTGTTTATCTTTCATATGTTCATTAGTATCTATGACAGGCATCTGATTTCATACATATGATCTACTGAAGAAGTTGATTAGTCGAGATTCATGCAATAAGTCATGCAGTCAATTTTCATTAAAAATAATATTCTCACCTGCTTCATCTACAGTTGAATTTGTGTGAGTAGCAGATCCGTCCGATTTCTTCTTCTTTTTACCTTGTTTATCGGGATATAATTTTACTGGATTTCCTCCTTGGTCATAGTCTTAACCGGAAAAAAAAGAAAATTTGAAAGCCAAATATCTCCTATAACAACAACAGTAGCATACAATAATACGAGTAATAATCTTGATATGGATTGTAAGCAGTTGCGGTTGTCCGATTCTTTCGATTGCGTTTAGGGGTAGCACCATCAAGACTACGTGTACGATTTCGATTACTTGTGCGTGCACCACGAGAATTTCGACTTGTGCGATTTGTCTTTGTTTGTTTCGTAATACTTTGAGAATTCGTTGACGGTGTTGTTGATTTATTACCTTCGGTAGAATCGATTGGTAATGGTAACCATTTTGGCTTACCTAAGAGAAATTGTTTTTCGAATAATCAAGATGAATTATTTTGTACCTTTTTTATTTCGTGACCTTGGCGTATTTGGTTGTGATGAAACTGTTGGCTCATCGGATGCCTCAGCGAGACTTGGCCAATCTTTTGGCTAAACAGATATATATATATATTTAATCTATCGAATACGAGGAGAAATAAGACATTAGTTTATCATACAGGTAAACCAGCAGAGTCTGGTGGTGTATCTATTGTATTAACAGTGTTACTCATGAATGAGGATTGTTGCCAAGCTGAACAGTTGCTTGAATTTGATATGGCTGTTTCGTTTGGCATGATTCCTCTTGTTCTTTTCAGAACAATATTAAAGCAAAATGTTATCTTATCCGAAGATCTGAAACATAAAAGAATGAGCATTGAATAGTAAACCGCCGTTTAACTACTCATGTGATTGTATAGAATAGAGGTTAATAACAAAAAGAGTCAAGGATACATGAGCACGTGAGATTGTAGTAAGCAATTCTTTTTTTCGTACATCCCTCAGTGTTAAGATTAAATGTGCTTTTTATTCGTATTGTGATAAAATATGGATCGTGGTATTTCAATTTCATTAGTTAGAGTATTTCACCGTTTCAATACAATAGAAATATGTGATTTTCTATATAACATATTCCAAGCCTCATTCGAGAATATTTTTATTTTCACTTCATTCTTATTATTTAATTTAGATTATTGTATTAACAATGAAGTCGAAGAGAGAAGAAAATACTACATATGATCGATGTCGCTAGAATCGCTCAAATCCTATATGATATATATGTCTATCATCATATCACAGTTAAACGTATTTATAACAAGAGTGAGTTGCAAATTTTTGGTACCGTTAACGTTTTAGTAGTATTTGATTAATAGCTTTTGCTTCTCCGAACTGATTCGAATTATTTTTTCATACATCATGGCACCCAGTTTGTCACACTGGTACACAACATTTCAGCCCTGTAGCTCATTCCAGTGCTGAGTTATAAGAGATATACGACAAAAACTGCTCATTTTTTATGACGCATGATAAGAAAATCGATTATTTTTACCATTGAAAACTATAGTAAAATTATGCAACTCAAAACTTTTGTACAGCGTTTGATATTCTATCGAAATATATCACCGATTTGAACATAATGTTTTGCTCTTTTCTTCGCATAACGTTCGGACTATTTGACAAGCACTTTATTATTTTTTTTTGTGTAGAGTGACGAAAACGTGCTTGTAATTCTACCATTGAAAAAGCTAGTGATGTGCAGACTACTTAAAGAAAAGACAACTTTTGAAGACTCAGAATTATTAGAAAAAAACTGTGTTTTATCAGATTTATTTGTGGTTAAAAATAACAAGACTTTTTGAAAACAAGGTCTCTATACTCATTGTGTAGTGACGATTTGAAGATTGATCTGTTTAATTCTTGCAGATATTTTCAGTTTTCTATGAACAAACTAAAAGTTACATCAATAGATGCAGTTTTTCATGCTGAATCTAACACAAACTTCTCTGAGTGTTATATACGAACGTAAAAAAATAAAAAAGCAAACTTTATTGAAAAATAATCGTTTATACCCACCAGAAGAAAAAATTGGAGCTTTCTGAGAATTTTCTTTCAATGAAAAGATTCAAAAAATTCTTAAATAAATTTTTATTGTACAGCTCACTGAGCTCTATCAAACCATGAAAAAATGTATCAAAAAAGAAATTTGTGCGATTTTCGAATTAACCGCGCACCTAAAGTAGAAGAATCGCAAATTTGTAGAGCTCATACCTCCCTTAATAATCGATAAAGTTGTGGGAAAATTTTGCTATATACTACAGGCATAGAGTATAATAAAATGCACTACTCAAAAATGGTTTAAATTCACTTTCAATTTTTTCCGTGAATTGTACCAAAAAGTTGCAATTCACTCACATAAAAATTAGTATTGAGTTTTTTTCTGATCATTTCCCCATCGACTACAAAGAGCACGCTGTTTTAGAAAATAAAAAATTTCGTATGTATATTAAATTTAAGTTGAGGTACTCACTTCTAGATGACAATAATAGAAAGAAAGAACGAGAAACACATTGGTCTGTCCTAGATCTGAGCAAATAAAGGCTTTTCAACGTACGCGAATGTACTTATAATTGTTTTATTCTGCTGAATAAAAGTATTAGATTATATTTGAAAATACTCGATCATGACCTTACAGTGTTTATCCAGGTATAATGGGAAAGTCATTATGGAGTTATGTTCTTTTGTCAACATTCTCGATACATCTAACATAAGTTGAATAATCAGTTACACACCAATGTGAATGAAGAAAACCTTTTCGATAGCGAACAAATTTTAAAATACAATCATTTTTTCAGACAATAACTTTTCTCTCAATATAGAAGTTTACATTGTATTCTTCTTGATGAAATATGAACTTTGTTTTTTTTCCTCTACTATACATAAACATCTATGATCTTTCTGGACAACTGTATGGGCTATTTTGATGCTCGATGATCTGAGTTTCAAATCAGATGTTTCAATATATAAGGATTCGATAAAAACTCATACAGTTGCCAGCAAATACGAAATTGTTGTAGCAAAATTTTCGTTGAGAAGATCAATATATTTCATATGATAGAATCATATCATTACCAGTGATTTTAATTAAGACAAAAGATTGCATATTGATTAGCTTATTCAACAGTTAAAGCTACATTCGTCGACTAGGGAACAGTGAACGGTTAAGTAGATAGAAATCTATGTTACTTATGCTATTTATTAGTTTCGAACGATTATTCGGTTGTTGCCGTGATTTTCATGATCTTTATTCGAAACTATGAACCATCTTTACCACCATTTTATTGTCATCTTGAACAAACTTATTGTTACAATAATTTTAAAAAAAGCTTATTTCTTCCTGTAGATTTTGAATCAACGATAAGACTAATGAAGTTCGTGTTTTATTTTTCTCAAATTTGATCTCTTATCGAACGACTGTTAAACAATGAAAATACATTTAGTTTCAATGACAACTGTAGTCATTATCTAAGTAATTTCCAAAGAAACACATGTATAACTTTGCAGATGAAAAAAAATGACATGGAATGATTTCTTTATTTAAATACGAAACTACATAGATCAAATGATATTCAGATCCTACTGCCATGCAAGATTTCGAAAGTGGGTGTCATCTTAGTAGTAGCATTAAGAAAAACTAGATGAACAGAGGGTGTGATAATCACACCCTCAATACTCCTGATTTCTTCTTATCTCACGTTTTATTGTTTGATTCAGTATGTAACTACGAAAGAAACTCTTCAACTGACAAATCGTCTATCAGAATAACTTTAATCTATGTTCCCTGATGTCTAAGAAAATTTTTTGTGAATTTTTCAACCGAATCTCATACTTTTACTTGAAAATCGATTCATCAAACATGAAGGTTCTGTAAATAGAAGTTCAATCATAAAAATCGTAAACGACTCGAATTATAACTTGTTGACATAGATTAATTCATTCACAATAATCAAAGATTATTTCATGGGAAACTAATTTTACTGGTGAATTGTTTATTATTTCTTATAATCAATCAAATACAATCCTTAATCTACATGTTTGTTTCTTTATTCAAAGAATAGGAAAAAAAAGTGTCTAGTATATCGAAATCAGTTAATATTAATTCGTTGGACATGAATATTCAATTCCATCGACTGTATGAAGTGGTTTAGCATGTCGAACCGAATTCTGTTCATCATTATCGTTATCAAAAGCAATTATTTTTACATTTGTTATGCAACCAGTATAAACAGGTATATCATCGACAATGGGTGGTAAATTATTCATTCTACCAATATACAATGGTCCATTTGTATTTAAATCAAAATCAATTGATAATAATTCTTCATCTGGTTCATATTTATCGACATATAAACGAATAAATGTAAGATCCTTTTGTACATCAACTGTATGCCAATAGCCATCACACATTTCATTATCATAACCATCATTTGGCCAATGAACAACATGTATTTCATCAATGCTATTTTGTAATAAAGTAACAACAACATTACCTTTATCAAGATAAACAAATAGATAGCTATCGTCATTTGTACTCGTTGCTGCTAGTAATAGACCACTATTAACACGAGATTTAAAATGAAATGATATGTTAAAGCGTTGACCAAGACGGAATGAATTTTCTGGAAACAAAAAGAAAACATGAAAACAAATATTTCTTCCCAAATAATCAATTGTATAAAAAGAAAATCGAAGTTCAAATCAACCATCGGACAGAATTTCAAAGATAAAAGCAACATGTCTCTGTCACTATTTGTATTCCATCTCAATAAAAATTTAACTGCGCCATTACTGACAAAGTTTGATTGTAAAGTGTTCATTTTATACTATTTAATTGGTACAAGGTGTTCTGTTTATTCAAATACTAGTGCTATTTATACTAATCTTATAGGCATACTGCTCAGTGTTACATATGTATGAATGTTGTAGATACTTTTTGTCGCATTACGTATCGAAATTGGACAGAGATTTTCAACCATTCACTATGACTTGCTCAAATTCCATGAACATTGCTTTTTTAGCTTCATACGATATACAAACAAAGTACTTACATAGTATAAACTATTCGTGAAATATAAATTTAAAGATGAAGGCGTAAAGTTTTCCACTGTTCTAAACTTACATATTACTTTTTAATATTTGTAGTGCGATCATTACATAAATCGACAAGAATTCATCAATTGAAAATATTTTACTGTTCGATGCGATTATTGTTTAACGAATCAAATCTTTCCTCGTTAATGAATGAAATATATCAAATTTAGATTGAGCCTAGGAACTATTCGTCGGATTCGTATTTATGTATTTACTACGTAGTAATTGATGATTACAATCTCTAAGTTCTTCTAATCTTTCATCTCATTGCAACTCTTATCATTCGTATGTAATAGACCGAAGAAAAAAAACATTGAATTCATGTTCTTATTTACCAAGTATTGTTTCTCTTTCTCCATTAATAAAAACTCCTGATTCTTCATTTTCATGACATGTTTTTATATTATGATTGTATTCATTATTAATGTTTGTATCAAATGTTATCAATTGATTATTGATTAGTATTGTACTTATACAGCCTTGAAATTGAAGATGATGATGTCGACTCTTGAAATGATTTAATTGACGACGACGATGTGAAAGAAATCTTTCATCCGATGGTATATTACCAAAATGATAAATTCCGTCTGTTTCTAATGTTAATTTACTACCTACAAATGTTGATTGGAGAAATGAGAATAACGTGAATTATTATCGACGAGAAATAAACAAACCTGGTGGAATAATGAAACCTTCTAAAAGTGAATCAATAAATAATGTTGCATTATTTCCGTTTCTTATAATATCAACTTGATGCCACTGATCATCGTTCAATCGATTGATACTTTCGATTTCACCTTTGCCTGCACCACAATCAAAAGCAAATATTAATCGACCTCTATTAAGCCAAACAGCAATAAATTCATTTAATACATATGAATTGTAAGCTAAATACGAATTGAACAACAAAATAATATAAATCAAAATTTTATTTTTGAAATTGAAGAATTCATTCTACATACGATTACTGCCCGAATAGAATAGTAGACCGTTTACAAATCGAGTACGAAATCTAAATGATATATTCATTGAAAGACTAATCGATGGTTCAATTATTGTAATTAATGCTCGACTTTCACGATGATCATCACCAAAACGATAGCCTATTTCTCGACCACGATCATTTGAAGGTGTTCGAGGTATACGACACGCTCGACGATTAAGCGTTGACTCCTCATCGTCATCATCATTATCTTCATCTTGTTCTTGCGGATCGATTAAGACAACATTAGTAAATTTAGAAATCGTCGTCGTTGTTGTTGTTTTTGTTGTTGTTGTGATTGGCATAAAAGTCGTGGTTATCGACGCTGTTGCTGTTATCATAGTTGTGGTCGTAGTTGTTATGGTTAATATCTTTTTTTTGGTTTGAAATGTAGTACTAGCTATTTCATTGATTATATCAATCGACGGAAACATAGAAGAAGTTTGAATTTTATTATTTGAATCGTCATTCAAACGAAATAATTTGAGTTGATAACCTTCCGGATATGTTGGTTGAGTAGCATTGTATTCAAATAATGGATACACTGTAGGTCCTCTATTGTTATTATTATTATTATTATTATTATTATTATTGCTTGTAATACCGTTAGTTTGACAATTACGTTCAGCATTCTTCAATTTAACAACATTATTAAAATTAATTAATGATCCATCAATGTTAACATCTCCAATACAACCAATTAAACGTTGCATATCCGTTGATATATTTTGTGGTACACCACCAATGAATATCGTTTTAAATAATTGATAATTATTATATTCACTTTCAATATCCAATTTTCCACATTCTGTATCATTTAAATATAACCGATAAGATTGTGTATCACGATAAATACTGATATAATTCCACCAATCTGTCGATAAAACATGTTCACATCTTATTATGGGTAAATCTTTATGTTTAATCATAAGATGATTTTGTTCAAAATAAACTATTAATTTATTCATATATTCATTTTCATTATTCATATACATCAATGTACCCGACGGTTGTGTTGTTTGAAATCGTGCTGTTATTGCCCACGGTATTGTTAAATTTTTTTCCGATATTTCAACATAACTTTCTTGATCGAGATAATTAAATTGAACTGTACGTAAAATTTGTTCGATGGAACATATGGTTTCAACGTTTGCACTACGTTTATAATGTTCAGATTTAAATGTTAATTCCGTACGATCAATCAGAATCGATTGTATACAACCACTGAAACCACGACTTGTTATGGCATCTCGTAGAGAATCTTGACCAAGATATTTGCCAACATAGATATTATCATGACCACCTTCAATACGTGATTCTTCATCACGATCATAGATTGATTTCCATGGATGATCATCGAGTTGAACAGCTATTTCTGTATTTTGTTTTTTTATTTGTAAACGATGTAATTTATTATCATGTACATTATTTGCAAGACGTAGACTGACAAGACCACTACCTGTATTCATCAGAATTTCTGGATGAGAATCAATAATTTGTACAGCAAAGAATCGTTTTTCAACATCACCACCACCATATGCAAGTAGAAGACCATTTGGTGTTTGTGTTTTAAAAATTATGGTTAGAACAAATGAATGTTCAAGACGACGTAAACGTCGTTTAGAAAAGATAACATAACCATCACCTTTAAGACTAATACCTGGCAAGGCTTCATTATGTATCACAGATGGTATAGAACCTTGATTATAATTCGTAGCTGCTTTAAAGTTCCATAGACTGACACTATGATCATCAAGACGAACATTCGATATTGAACCAGAAAACGATGAATAAATTTGTTTTATTGATACTTGTGATGGAACCCCACCGATAAGAAATACACATCGATCATCATTTAAATCAAGCATTGATTGACCACCCGTTTCTGCATCACGTGTACCACTAAACACACCTTTACCCGTAGAATCGACAACAGTTAGATGACCATGTGAACCGATTCTTTCTCCTGTAACATCATACCATTGATTATCGATAAATGTTTGCGGTGTTACAATAGACATTGGCCGTTGTTGTCCAAGATCATATGTAAATTCAATTTGTCCATCTTGATTCAATCTTAAGGACATATATCTATCATCATTTTCACTACCAGCATAAGCTAATAGTCCATCAGGTTCTGTTGTACGAAATGATAGGGCTAATTTCGAATGTTGTTTATTAAGATTTATATGTGATTTACTATATGGTTTATGTAAATTAACGCCACTTGTACGATTAAATTGTGCACCAACACGAACTGAACTAACGATTGCACGTGATTCATCAACAAGACGACGAATATCAGCTATGATATTAGCTATATTGTCTTGTAAATGACTAGTTTGTTCATATGAATATTTAGCTAATCGTAGTTGTTCATCAGTCTCTGATTCCCAACGTTTCATACGTTGAATACCATCTGTTATGTCAGTAAATTCCATTTGTAATGGACGATCACTTATAGTCGATGCATTCATTGGTTTTTCGGCAAGAATTTTTTCACGTAAACGTGCAAATTCACTTGTTTTAGCTTGACTTTCATCGTACATTCGTGTTGAATGTGGCTCTAAATTATCGGCTGTTGATTTCAATTCAGTGATACGTAGTTTGTATGCTGGCAATAGTTTTTCACTTGTACTTAATGATTGTTCGTATGCATTCGTAGCACGTGTTGCACGATCTAAACGTTGTTCATCTTCAGTATTCAATTTGATTTGTGTTTTTAATGGTGATAATAATGTTTGATTTAGTTGTTCTTTTTCAAGTTTTTCAAGACGTTGTCGTTGTTGAAAAATATGTTCTCGTGTATCAGAAAGATTTGTAATTAATTCATTCGATGTTGAATCTAGTAAATTGACTGTATCAATTATATTTTTATAAACAAATACAGGAAATAATGTAGCATTATTTTCTTTTTTCATATTTTCATAGAACATTTCAAGATATTGTGATGTTTCTGTTAAATTTTGAACATAACTAAACATTTGTCGAACATCGATATGAACAAGACGATTTTGTTCTAGTGTTTCATTCACCAATGAAAGTAATATTTGAATTGATCCGTTCAAAATTTTAGCATTTGCTAACGTTTGAACATATAAAATTTGTAATCGTTGAAAATTTGTTATCAAATCATTTTGTAATAATTGACTTATATTGGACAATTTAATATCTGATGTTTGTTTCAATGTAATACTTTGTTTCAATTTTGTTCGCATCAATGTTATATCATCCAGTGAAGAAACTTGTGGAGATATACGTTGCAATTTCTCATATGCTTGTTGAATATGTTTTTCCATATGTAATGTACGTTGTTCAAAATGAAATGTTTGATTATTAAGTTCATCGATATCATTCAAATGTTTAGTGAGATCATTAAATAATGACTGTAGATATGTGTAGAGAGAAGAAGATGCTTGAGTGAAATTTGTCATGATATTTTGTTCAGTTTCAATATCAAATTGTTCAATTGTTTTATGAACTCTATGAAAAAGAATATTTTTAAAAATAGAAAACTCTATTGATAATGACATTGTCAGACATGAACAAATATGACGGTAGTCATCTACGAGATAAGAAAGACATTGTTATTCAAGAAAAAGAAATACGATTATAGAGACTAGGAGAAAGAGTGATTGTCATAGTTCACACTTTCTGAAGTAAGCTACTATTTTACAAAGTTCATGTTCTTCCATTGTTTCCATTATTTTTCTACTTAGAATAGAAATCAACCAACAATAGGGAACTATTCAAAATGCACTAATATCATCAGTAGCTATATAGTTCATCAAAGGTTTTTCAACGAAGAAAAGTTTATCTAATAACTCAATAGAATGTTAACAATGACACGTTTACAATTCATATTCAAGGTATTCTTTATAATACACACAGTATTATCTGAATGTGTGTACACATTCATGGGACAATTAGTGACGAGGGGTCGAGACTAAAGAATGTTGGCAACTAATAAAAAAAGAACGTATTTGCTAATGTTCACAAATATTGAAATAAAAGCAATAGAAAATTAATTTATCCGAAAGTAGAAAAGATGTTTTATAACTGATACAATTGTTTCTATCTGATGTAAATCAGACTGTACCGTAGTTTAGTTTACGATATCAATATCTTATTAGTTATAGCGGAGGAAAAAAAGCATGCCAAAGAAAACTTGAATCATTTTTCGTCGTTATAAAGCTTCTGGATAGTTTTATGCAATATCGATTTTTATTTCAATTCATATTGTGCCATCAAAATTCTTGTGAAAATAGATTTATTCTTTGCGTTTTTATAAGATAAACAGAAAAAAAACTGATTTTCGATGTCGAAAGTCAATTTTCCTCTTTGACATTGCTCACTTCTCATCTCTAATCTCAACTTCGAACCTTTTGAGCAGTTGAATACTATTGCCTTCTCCATCTATTCAAATCCGAATGAAAATCGAATCCCTGTCCAACAGTTCATAGCGTACAATCAAATGGATCCATGGTTGTATAGATGATTCATGAAACATGTACTGCCGTAAGGAAATCTAGTAAACACTTAAGAACATATTTATACTGACAATGCAGAATGAATTCTAATTATTAGAGCCATCAAATTATGTTGAACATATGTTAGCATCTCTAAGTTCACTCGGCGAAATGTATTAGTTGTGATCCGTGAAATAATCATAACTACATCAACGGTAGCTGTACATTTTTCTGACTACCTGGCCATTTTCTTTGTTCGTTCTAAAATTCTATGAAGAATAAATATTTGACGTACTTATCGATACGATCGATTATAAAATTTGGATCATCATTGGTATGTTGTGTTAAATTAGCTGAGAATGCTTCGATATCATCAGCAAAATCTTTCATTAATCGTGCTTGTTCTAGTGTACGCTCGTATTCCTTTTGTACACGTTTTAATAATAGTCTAACTTCTTTTTGTTCGTGATTGATTTCGATTTGTGTTTCTTTAAAATCATTATCAAATTCATTGAGTAAACTAGTTAAATTAACAATTTGTTCATTGAGACAAAATGAACTCGATGGATTGTTAGGAATTGAGCATCGATTATGTTTTACATTGAGATTATTAACCAACGAACGATACTCATTGGCACGTAAACGCATACGTTGAATACGTTCATTTGCTGTACGACCTTGAATTATTCGATCAGCATTTTCAATTGTACGATTGATATTTATACGTAATTGATCAACATCATCAATTAATTGACGAGCACACCAACCTTCAGGTACAACATTTGATTTATCACATGGAAGACAACCACGACCTATGATGAATTTAGACAGTATATGTATGGAATACATGTTACACAGTATTATCATCTTTTATGTAATTTCGATAGTGAAAAACCATATGTAGCTTTTGTTTTTATTTCGGAATGATATAACTGTCGAAAAATGGAAATATTTCGTTTTCTAATCTTCAGTGTTTTTTTTTCAACTATTTCTTTGTAGTGACAATATTGATCTGTAATAGTTCTCGATAGAATTTTGAAAGAAAAAATTATTCATTAAAATGCAACATTCACAATTCGACATGACTCAGGACGAATGTTAATATCAAGTATTTGTCTGATGAAATGAATTCTACAAGCTAGAACAAATTTTCTTCTGAGATTTAAAACGTATGCCTTGCAAAGGATTTTTCAATGTACACAATGTCTTAACAGTTTTTTTCTCTATGATGCTAAGCTGTTCAAAAAAACACAAGTAGTTGAGTAACATTTGTATAACCACAAGAGTGGATGCAAAAAAGCCAAACGGGAAAATTCTTCTTCGAAAAGGTAGCAACATATCAAAGCGGCAGAATTCGAACTAATTAGTATAAGATCTGAGGTCATTTGATTTGAAAGAAATAATATTTTGAGCTCGAAGTTCACCGTTTATCTTGAATGTATAATTTTTTCAGAACATGAAATTTTCATTGAAGATATCTGCTGTGACAAACTAAAAACTGACTGAAGATATAGAAACGAGATCGAAATATTCCTCTGTCGAATCTCTATATCACAAGCAGCAGCTCATTCGGTACTGTTAAAACATGTAGTTGAATAACTACAGGATAAGACTATAACGATGTTTTTTTTCTATAGTTTATCTAATCGTCGCAGTTATTAATAATCGTGTAATATTCTGATACAAATTAAAGTCAATGAGTAACCCCATAGAGAAAGATTTATTTACTGTTTTCAGGTAGTATAACTATCAATAGAAGAAAACGAGTACTTTTATTAATTAAAAAATGACATATCCTTGTAGAACTGATGACATCAAACTCTTGAAAAATGTTTTTTTAGTCGAATGTAAAATCTATTCTGACTAACTAATGCATCGATTTGTAATCAATATAATTTTCAATGCCAATGTGAAAATAAAGAATCTATCGAAATTTTCTATCATAACTTATGGGCAAACTTCATTTCTTTGTTCCATAGTAGAACCCAGTGAAAAAATATTGGATTATAGAAGATTCGAGTGGATTATAATCGGATTTTTTTGCACCAAAACAAAATTTTAATCGGTTGGAATCGACGAAACCAACGATAGTTTGATTTTTAAACAAACAATAATCTTAAAAATCCGGTAAAATTGTGATTAAAATCATATTAAACCCAGATCATATGATTTAAATCAAATATACATGATTGTAATCGAAATGTTACCGAATTTTTAAGATTACTGTTTGATTAAAACTCAAATTATCGTTGGTTTCGACGATTTCAATCGATTATAATCCACTCAAATCTTCTATAATTCAATATTTTTTAATTGGAAAAGAGTATATTCTATTTTCATATTTCGAAATTTTCGTGTGACAAACCTTCGACAATAGTATAAAATTCTTCACATTGATCACATCGTTCTCCTCGAACACCTTCGATACAATAACATCGACCAGTTTGTGCATCACAACTTAATCCAGTATTACTTAAATCTCTTACAGTTCCAAATCGATCACATTGACATGGTTTACATCCATTGTCCGTCAAATCCCAATAGCCAGGTAGACAAACATCACATTTTCTAAAAAACATTAAGTTGCCATTTGAAATTGGAAACTATGCATTTTCTTTTACCTTCCACCGACACCTGGCTTACATTGACATTGACCTGTATACACATCACACGATGGTCCCATACTACCCAAACCACAAGCACATGGTTTACATCCTTCATCACTACATGCATGATAACCATAATAATTGTCCAAACAAACATCACATGTGAAACCTGTTACACCAGGTTTACATTGACATCGTCCAGATGCGTGATCACATTTCAATGAACCACATTGCGAACATGAACATGGGGCACAATTTTTAGCTTGAATAGCATCACCATAAAACCAATCTCGACAACGTTCACACATTGGACCCGATGTATTATTTAAGCAATTGATACAACGGCCAGTTCTTTGATCACAAGCATTCCAATCATACGGATCTATGTTCGAATGACATTCACACTGTGTACATCGACTACCAGCTTTACTTGGTTCACCCCAATATGCTGAAAAGAAAGATGGATGCTATTAAGGAAATCTTGGCAGCGAAATTTCTTAGAAGCTCACACGCGTGATCTCTAGTGATGTAGATGAGGTGAAAAATAAGTCAAAAAAAAACAATTCCTTGCAAGAGTTTAATCTGTTTTTCAAGAATAATCGATTTCGAATAGAAAAAAATCGATTATCTAACATAACACTGTACTATTAGTATGCCATTAGTCTTTTTGAACTTCGAATTTCATGAACTAAGTAGTTTTTCTTGGATTTTGGATAGCAGTTGTTTCCAGTGATATTCTGTTTGATATTTATTTATCATGTGGTTGCATATTGGAGTATTCCTTTTTTAAAATTTTGCTTGACATTGGAATTCTTCTAAGCAATGATTTCAGGGAAAAATAAATACTATCAAAAACTTCCGACAAACTGAATATCACTGTGATTTTGATCAGTATTGTTGAAAATTATGAATCGAATTATTCGAAATTGATTTTTCAAAATGTCGATCATGTAATGATCATTGAAAGTTGATAATACACGGTCAACAGATATTTCAGAACTTTCCAATTCATTTACGGTAAGTATCGGTTTTGATCCCGACATCATTCTATGCGTCACAAATAAGAAAACTCAAGTAATTAGAGTCAATGTACCTAAAGCGAACGGACATGTTAGGGGTATTCATTACGACTGGAAT
>OENT01000823.1:0-73744 GCA_900239685.1 Rotaria macrura | reverse complement strand
ATCAAACGAAATACTAAATTTCAAAATCTAAAATTTACCTCCGGACAGTCTCTGTGTAAACTGGTCGTTCCTGTCGCGAAATGACTCTTAAGTACACTGATCGGCAACGTTTTTAGGGGTTTATTTTCAGCTTCTACTGTTGGGTCTGATCATATATCTACAAGGACGAAGTATTTATTCTGTATTTGTCAACTCATGGTTCATCGAAAATTCATGACAATAAATGAAACACGATGCGAATAAGAAATTCCATCAATTTACGTTAAAAAACACTATAACTGCAGAAAAAGAAATAATCGTGAGCAGATGATAGACCTGTTCAAAATGATAAATATGAAGATAAAGAATGATCCCATTGAGCTATCGTTATATGTCTGAATCGAAAGTTTTTATTTTGTTTCACCGAACACATTCTGTTATTTCTCAATAGGTATCGTTGTTCTAGAGCCTAGCATTTGTGGTTATTTTTGTGACTCTGTTACTTCTGCCACTCTTCATTTTCTCTTTACTTTTCGCTAAAATATCGAAAATAAGTGTGTTTTGTAGTATGTGATGTTTTTGTTGTTGAAAAAAATAAAGTAACCATTAAGTTCTTAACGAGAAATTCTATTTTAATGCATGCGTACTGATCTGAATAAGTGTTGTAAGAACTACATCAGATTAAAAAAGAAAACCAACGTAGACTTTTATAAAAAAAAAAGCAATCTTGAATTCCGAAACATCTAAAAAAGTCTTTCGAGATTACAGATTTTCTAACTAACCATCATTCGGCATTCAACTTAACGGATTTTTATCTGATTAAAAAGATCTAGGAAATTAGACAAGAATCTATCAAGGAGCGCATAGAAAGAGAATCTTAAAATATTTCTCAGCAAAAACCAGATTCTGGAAAGAGCAGGGACAAGAATTTCGACTTCTATACCTTCAGGGTTTATCGAAGAAAGACTTTAGAAATGATTCCTTTTCCTATAAATGATTATTTGAAAATACCGGTAACTACTGAAAAATTTTTGTAGAAACATTTCTATCAGGTCTCATCGATATAACGGGAATTCTATAGAAATGTTAAAAGAATCATAACGTATAATGTTGAAGCTGTTCTTAGAAACCAACTGAGATTCATCTTGCAATAGTTGATGAAAAGTTAGAAAAGTAGATTTTGAAGTTAGTACTAATATGTGATGTGAGATCTTGTTAATAACACATAGATTATGTATTTTTCGTTTTCGTTGTGTTTTGATAAAAAAGAATAGAATGCTATCAACTTTGGAGAAATCTCCTTTGTTGCCAACAAAAATAGTTTGCTTCTATATTGATGGCCTTGAATTTTTGTAATTTTTACCAATGTGTTTTGTCTCTTTTAGTCATGCTAAATATTTTTTCGCCAGGTAAACAATACTCACTAGCAAACGAAAGTCACAAAACTTCCTCCTGTTTAATATCAAATCTACTTAAGACACCTGTAGTTATTATTCAAGTAATCGAAAATTAAGAAAATTATGTATCTTCGACACTCTAATGGAAAAAGAATGAATAAATCATGATAAACTACTCACATTGAATTTCCAATATTTGATGATTGTGTTGGTATGATCCTTGATGAAGTACACGACGTATGAGTTACTGAGAATATCTATTTATTTTTGCAACTGAGAATTGTTGTTTTTCGCTTGTTGCTTTTTTTCTTTAGTGTCTTTCGTCCTTTTCTCTTTGCGTCGTCAATGTCACATTGTGAAACACATACGGTTTCCATTAAAGAACGAAACTGCATATTCTTATAAAATAAAGATGTAAGAAATCATTCACTTCTCCCTTTGTTTACATGTGCACATGAAAGAAGCCATAAATATGAGCATACAAAAATTTGACATGTAACTGATTCATGCATATTGTACGTAATCCAATAAAATATTTGACGAATTTTATTGTAGATAACATCAAGATACTGAAGAAAGAAAAACTGGGAAAAGCATTCGTTTTTAATCAATTCATTTAAGCAAAAATGCACTTCAGAAATCTAAATAACATAAAACTGTTTTAACAATAAATGGATATATCAGACTTAGACATAGATCTAGCAAGAAGTATTCTAATTTTTCACTTGATATTGTTCTTTTCTTGATTCAATGTATTATTTTATACGATTAGTTTACTCTTTGTTCAAATGCATCAACTTCGTATCTAAAACAAAGGGATTAGAAGAAATGCTGAAAAGCTGCCAATACTACAATACATCCCATTGAATTCCTATTACTAAGTAAAAATATAAACGTCTGGCAACTATGAACACAATCATGTACTGATGTTCATGGACTGTAGCTTGAATCTACGAACTAGACAATAATCGCACAATAATTCTTGAGTATCTCTGTCACGATGCATACAAAAAATGAATAGACCAAATTTGATGTCACATGAGAATGAACTGTGGATTTTCTCTTTTATTTCACATCTTCATCTACAATAGAATTTCTTTTGTTTCAGCAAACGAAATAGTTTATTGAATATTAGTACGAAGTAAAGCTAAAAATCGTATGTGCTATTTCAGTAAAAACAAATTACCAATCAATGAACGACTGACCTTCGGAGAGAGTATAGAAATCTTCTTGAAATTTAAACTGAAGAGAAGAAAACAAAAGTCTTCCGAAAAAACAAACACGCAAAAATCTATGTTCGATTTTTATTTTCAATGATTGACACATTAAATATTTACTCAATTTTAAGCTTTGATGTATTTGACTAGGATACTTGCTGTTGTACAAGGTTGATAATTCTATACTTCTAGTAGATTATTTTACTGAGATGCAATTTTAATAAGATGATTATCCATTGAATTGTTGATTTGGAATTTAGATTTGTGTCTGTCAATAGAAAAAATTTGATAGAGTACGTACTCGTAAAAGCCTACGCTCAAAATTAGTTAGCCTATGTCATCAAAAGAAAGAAAATCGATAGCACTATTCTCTTACCACGTTAGTATGATTGTGAATAGAGAGAGAAATAAGAAAATCAGTTAGATGAACAAATTATTTGAAATGCTGAGCTGTCTGTTGTTGCCTTTTTGCTTAACATTTGAAACACGTTCTTCAATTATTCAATGTCTGTATCAATGACAACAATTCAGTTGTGATTCATTTTGTGTAGGTTCACAGCTAGATCGAAGAATCTGATGCGATGCGTAGTAACTTAATAGTTCGCTTTGATATCTATTTAGTTCCGTAGCTTATTATGTGAATCTTTGCCGTAGAATATTTCCGATTGTTCCTACTTTTGAAGGATCAAATTATATGATATGGATGCTGTGTAATTTAATCGGCATTGAGGAAGACGAATACGACTACATGGTATGTAGATTTACTAAATATGATATTGCATGACTGGCATTTAACGATTGACCGATGCATGACAATGACGATCATGAATGTGTAGATCCACCGGTATACATTATAATCAAAAACGAGTTTAATGATTTTTTACTTTTCTTGCTCTTTAGAAGTACACTTTATTGAAGAGTAGCAAATATCGAACAGTATGTTTCTTGCTTTTTACCTCAGTCAAATGCTCGACAGATAATCTTATGTATACATTGATGTAGATAGAACTATGATCCATCGTCCTATCATTCTCACGCAAAATATTTTTATTTCGATTGAAAAATGCATTTGTTTTTTTTTGGTGAAAGAATGCATGACCTTCTGTTTTCGGATATAAGACCTATTTGTTCTTGGCTTATGAAACAGAAAAATATCCCCAAGATATTACTACATCAGGTTTCAAATGCGGATTATTTTAGACAACTACGAGGGTGACACATCGATTTTAGTTACTGCTTCTACTTCAAAAGTACTAAAAGGCTACTTTCAATCATTGCGATCCATGACTTTTATACACTTATATATTTTTAAAAAGATGTTGAATTCTGCCAACTGGAAGTATAAACTTTTTCGAAACCAACAAATAGAATAAGTGCATTTAAGAGCTAGAAAAGTTAGACATTCAATTCAATCATTGTGCATCAGATCCTTTTCATGTAACTTAAAAAGGACTGTTAATAGATAGTAGGAAGTAAAATAGGTTGGAGTGATGATCTTCTTGGAGCACATGTGTACTAATCCATCGATATTTTCAAAAGGGCGTTTTTCATAAATTCTTCAACGTTCAACCAGCAATAAAGCAGCGAATCAATATCCTGATGTAGTCATACACAACAGACACGCAAGATTGTACATGGCATTTCTTAATAGAGCAGCTTTGAATCAAAAAATGATTTCTGATTATCGCCAACGCATCAATTATTATTGCGTAGAATTTTAATGAATGGAGTGTATTTGATAGAGTTGGAAATCATTGCATATCCCGACATGATTGTTGTTGTACTTCTTCATAGCATTGTTGACAACCTAAGTTAATAAAACTCTATGGTCAAAAAATTGATGAGTACGAATGTTTTCACCGATCAACATTTCTACAAAAGCCAAAACTCACAAACAGAATCTTTCTACAATTAGAGTCTTCTTAGTCAATCTCTAGTGACCTGCAAAAATGGGTAGGATACTGAGTCTAAAATTGTTTAGTGATATTTCTGGTTAAAACAAGATGGAATGAATAAGTATTTATGATCGACAGATATTGATCACATCCATTATGAATTCTAGGCTTCGAGAGAAGTCTTTTTCATGAATAATACTGATGATTTTCATATAATAATTATAATATTTAAACATTTTTCAAATTTTCTCATTCATTTGAAAATTTTTGTATGCTGCATCTGAGTACCAAAGAAGTAGACCTAGAACACAAAGTAAACAAATAAATTATCACGGTATATCATTCGACTTGATAGGGAAAACGCTTTCTTTTAAATTGTGAGAGCTATAGAACAAAGTGATGCTATGTAAACCATGCTTTTCACTGTCTACGTAAGAATAAAATTAATGTTTTTAGCGTACGTATTATTAAGACGCGGCTTAGCCCATTACACTCCATGTGCGAGTGAGAACGGAAAGTATTACTTATGACTAAGCAAAAAAAAAATGACGAGAAAGAATACATTTATTATTCGATTCATTATTTGTGCGTGTACGTTTTTGGTTTGGGTTGTATTAACACCCTTTTTGCTATTTCTCTCTCGGTTTTCTTTCTATACTTCATCGCTTCTTTTTCTTTTCATTCTTTCTATGCTTCATTTCTTCCTTTTCTTTTCATTCTTTTTATGCGCTCGTCGGCTGAAGTCTTTTTTTGCCAGCTCATGACAATTGAATTCATCACATAACTGAATGTGTAGTGTGAGGGAACAGCTCATTCTATGCGATACAAGAGGTAGACATTGTAGTAAAAATATTCTTTTAGATTTTAGATTCGACTTTTCTTGCTAATTTCTTGTGAAGTGAAAATTATGTCACTCTTACCGACGCGAGCATTAGGCAAGAATGGGCCTCAAGTATCAGCTATCGGCTTTGGGGCTATGGGCCTCTCGGCATTCTATGGAAGCATTGCTCCCGATGAAGAACGATTCAAAGTTCTTGATCGAGTAATTGAACTCGGTAGTACTTATATCGATAGTGCAGATATCTATGGCGACAACGAAGAACTGCTAGGGAAATACTTCAAAAAATATCCAAATCAACGTGAAAAGGTAAGTGACGTTATATCACTGATAAATCGACAAAAATATTTCTCATTCGACGAAAGTTCTTATATATTTACTTAGTTATCATCGGACTCAGTACAAGATCTCATTTCTGTTACAGTTTTCTTATGAATTTTTCTATCGAAGATAAGCCTTGAAACACAATGCTCTTAATTGAATGACGATAACTACCAAAAAAAAATAACAACCAATAAGGATTCTACTCTTTTGACAGAGGCCCATTAATTAATGAGAATAAGTCCATCTTTGACTCGTTAAGTTCATCACAGGAGAATTCCTATTTACTAGTACTACTAAAAGATTGCAAATGCATTCTTCAGAAACATTACAAATCAAGTATCGTTCTTTTTAAAAACGGAAGCTATTGTATTTAAAAGATCATGATTCTTATATTTATTTGGATCAAATGTCAACAATTACTTATCGAATACTGTCGTAACTTTTCAAACCTTTCCTTTTATTTAAGATTAATAGGGATACTTTCTATACAAAAATTTTCATGCATAATTCACCAACAGTTTCGACTCTTGAGTAAAACTGCGTCATTTGGTTTTATAAAGAAAAGCGTATTTTCTGACAAATTTTCTCTATTTGTTGTTGCTGAAGGATGATTCTTCTTAACTATTCTGCCCATTAAGACAAAACTCTCAAACGGTTGAATGGATATCTTACAGTTCTGAGTGGTCTTGTACGGAAGAGTAGAACATGTCCTAGACTAAAGTAAGCGAAAATCTATCCTTTCGGTATTATTACTATTAGCAAACACTATTTACATGTGGGACAAATTTTCTGAACTAGGTATCTTTATTATCTGGACGCTGTGAACTCTTTCTGATGCAAAATATTACTCAAACCTCTACAATGAATGAAATGTTTTTCTATCTTCAACTAGTTTTTAAAAGTCAATGCGTTGAATCTTAAAAGAATTGTTCATCTTAACAGATAAATCTTTTTTCCTATTTTTTCCTATCGAGATGAATCAATTGAAGCGAAAATGAAACACGAAGCATTTCGGGCATAAAACTTCTTTTTTTATAATTGATAGGTATTTTTGGCCACAAAATTCGCGAATATTTTTCATCCTGATGGCACGCGCTCCATTCGAGGCGATGCTCAATATGTCCGAGAGGCTTTTGCAAAAAGTCTACAACGCCTTGGTCTCGATTCGGTCGATCTGTATTATGTACATCGTATTGACAAGAGTATTCCGATTGAAGAAACCGTGGAAGCACTGAAAGAGTTAGTACAAGCGGGCAAAGTCAAATACATCGGTTTGTCTGAATGCTCGAGTGACACACTTCGACGTGCTCATGCTGTTCATCCTATTGCGGCTGTACAAATAGAATACTCCCCATTTAGCTTGGAAATCGAGCACGAAGATATAGGTCTTCTGAATACTTGCCGAGAACTTGGTGTGGCGATCGTTTGTTATTCCCCTTTAGGCCGTGGTATTCTTTCAGGACAAATCAAGGGTCCAGATGATCTTGAACAAAACGATTTTCGACGACGTATGCCACGTTTTTCCAAGGAAAACTTCGACAAAAATCTACATTTAGTCGACACACTGGCATCATTGGCCAAGAAGAAAAGTTGCACCACTGGTCAATTGACACTTGCTTGGATACTTGCACAAGGTGATGATTTCATTCCGATTCCTGGCACGACGAAAATCAAGAATTTGGAGGAGAATGTCGCTGCTGCACATATCCAACTAAGTAAGACTGAAATCGATGAAATTCGTCAAGCCTGTATGAAAGCTGAAGTCGCTGGTGAACGATATCCAAAAGAGTTCTCCGCCAGCCTATTTGCTGATTCAGCGCCTAAAAAGAACTAGACTGTTCCAACTTCGTTCTATGAATGTAAATCCAGCTCGAGATTATTACATGAACATTCAAACATGATCCCTAGAATATATGCCGACGAATTCTCGATTTCCAATGTTCACATTATTTTTAAAAATAAAAAGGACAGGAAAGTCTGCATAATACTTGAAATCGATAAAGCTCTTGTTCACAATAAAAGATTGCCTCAATCATATATAAAATTTAGAGACAGATATTTGAAGTAGAAATTTTCGAACAAAAAGAATTCACTAATGTATATCGAGAGTATTATCATTTGTGAGTCTTACTGCGTGTCCGAAGGTCTAGGATGTACGTCAATAGACCCTATTGTTGCCAACATATTAGTTATGTCTTTGTGAATCTTCCAAACAAGAAATTCACTCGAAGTAGAGATTACTTTCAGATTTCTACAAATGATCACTTTTAGAATGCAAAAAATCTTAAAAGGTCTGTGAATTAAAATGCTCAAATGACTACATTCTCCCATGATCTTGGAAACAGTTCATCAGTCAGCCACGCGATGACTACATTATGTTTCTTACCATCAATGAGATTAAAAAACGACTTCAATTGCTCTATATATCGAAATGAATGAACGATCATAATGGGAAACCAGAAATCATACTCAATTGGAAATTACGTAGAAGATAGACTGATGAACTACCAACTAATTTTATTGGATTCTATGTATGGACTGGAAATCCAATGATGTTTGTATATTCTTTGAGGAATCTAGACTTTAACACGATAGAATCAGCGTATTGCTTCTTGTTCTGTATGCAAATTCATGATGGCTCCCTAATATTTAACTGAAAACAAGCAAGTTGTTGACACTTAGAAATTTTCTAAAACTATCTTAACATAAGCAAATTGATTGTTCACTGTAATTCTTTTGAACAAAGCGTATCGTTGCTTTGACTCTGAAAAAATCGTTGTGGCAACATGCTTGAGTCAGTGGTACATTTTGGGCGGGTGGACGATCGTTGCCCCACCGCCCTTCCCCATTTCATGACAATGTTTTCGATTTTTCCAGGCAAAAACGAACGAAAAACAAGCTCATACTACATCTAAGAATGTGTGCTTAGCTTATGATCGCACACCCTTTTCAAAACCCTAGATCATCCAGTGATAACTAGTACTACTATAAATCATGATTTTTGGAACATAAGATGTATTACAGTGTCGACAGTATTTATGAATCAACCTCATATGTCAAAATTAAAATTCAAAAAGATCTGGAAAAGTCGGTTTTTATTTCATTCATAATTTTTAATTCTATTTGCTGCCAGCCAGCGTCATCTCAACCTCAATATTTTGTTTTGTTACCTTTACTATGGATGTTTGAATCAATTCAATCTGCAAGATAAATAAAAAAAAACTTATTTTTTTTCCTAACTGTAAATAAAATTGTTTGATATTCAGAAAAATGTTTTACGTTTCGTTTTTGGATCAATGCACATCGATAATACTAAAGCTCTGAAACGAACGAATAATTGACTAGTTCAAGAGTTATGCTTTCTAAATTTTGGCATTCAGTTTTACTATATGTTTTTATCAAATAAACAAAAAGAAGATTATGAGCTTTTATTTTTATCTAAAGATTTTCAAGAATGGCCTCGCCACCATCAGGCCGCAAACAACAACAATTGCCATTGAATTTATCCGACGTCGAATGGAAGTCTAGATTATCTCATGAACAGTATCGTGTATTACGCGAAAAAGCCACCGAATCAGCATATACTGGTCAGTATGACAAACATTTTGAAAATGGCATATACAAATGCGCTGGATGTGGACACCCTCTCTATGAGTGAGTACATCGATGTCCTGTTGCGACGAGTCTGATCACGAAAAGTAGACCATGTGAATAGAAATGTGGACATTTTTTCTAAAAAAAAACCCAAAACAAGCCATTTTCATACTTTTATCATTAGTTCGTCGGCCAAGTTTGACTCGGGCTGTGGCTGGCCAGCGTTTAGTTCATCGTTAGATGCATCAATCAAACGTCAAACTGCTAGAGATGGCCATCGACCAGAGATTATCTGTGGAAATTGTGGTGGTCATTTAGGTTTATTTCGAGAATATTCATTTGACTACCAAAGAGTATTTGTATTTAGGCCATATCTTTCCGGTTAATCGTCTCAAGCACAAGGATGGAAGACTAATTGAAGAACGTCATTGTGTCAATTCGATCTCCATCGAATTCGAGAAAAAGCCTTGATGAGCATGAGAGTATTATCTAATTTTCTTGAACTGTTTCAACTTGATAACTCAATATGAAAAGTCAAAAGATTTTTTTCTCGAAAATATCATTGTCAATTGTTTTCACCATTTTGTAATATGAAATTAATATTCTACTAAGCAGCATATGATCGTGTTCGATTTGTTGGCTTTGTTATACCTATAGGAATTCCAATAATTGTCAAACAAGTTTCCCGGCTTTTGAAATATCTCAAACTGAAATTTAATCTGATTAGATCAATAGGATTTAGAATAAACGTTACCTATTATTTATTGTCCAATTCAATGATCCTTGGTTCTCTAGAATAGATGAATTATTTAGTATATCCCTTTGAATTTCATTTACAATCATTAAGGATTAATCTTCTCTTCAGAATATCTGTCTAAACACAGTACAGATGCGTCTATCTATATAGTACTTTATTGGCAAATTCATATGCACGCCAACATGTTGATTTCTGCGAAGGAAAGTCTTCAAAGTCTTGAAATGCTCAAAACTTTACACACTCTCGGCAGGTAAATCATGTTAGTGCAGATTATGAGATTTTCAGTGGACGGAAGTTAGTGGTTCAGTGTGAATCGATAGGAATTATTTGTGAGTGTCATTTATAAACACACTCTCATTCTTCTGACATATTCATATACAGCACATCGATTCACACACGAAATATCGACTAATTCCACAGTTGTCTTTGAGATCTTTACTAAAGATCGAATCATGCAGCATGAGCAGGATATTCTTAAATAGTTTCCTACTGGCATTTGTGCATACCCAACGGTGACAAGGTGGTAGGCTTGTCGTAGAGATGAAAATACTTGAGTAAGAAAACGGAACATTGTAAGATAGCATAAAGAGAAATGAAGATAGCGAGAGCATAAGGATATCGTTACACTCCTACATCCAAATAAGACAAATTTCTGCTTAGTGAACAAAAAATAGTGAAAAAATCAGCTGAAACCGAATGCTAGAAACAATAACAAGAGGTTAAGAACAAAAAAAGAGTTGTACATTTTACGTCTATAATGATACCCAAAACGTAGCAAGATATGTTCATGGTGAAAAATAAAGAAAATCTGTAACGGTTTTCATTTGTCTTATTGATTTGACAAGATACTGCCAAGTTGCATGTGATACATAGTTCTTTTATAAGGGATGAGTCAATATGAATGATTGAAAAGAAAATACGAAAGTGACAGTTGGAAACAGCTTTTTTCAAGATTAGAAGTGGGAACTAACAATAAGCTGATGTTCATCGTATGGTCTTGTATTCATTTGATCGGCATAGCATTTGTTCAAGTTGGTATTAATTAATGCTAATAAGATTAGTATTGTCGAATCGTAATAAATACGATGCAGATGTTGAGCATCTAGTTGTATACTCAATAGACAGTTGTAGAGATTGAAATTCATGAGCAACATTGCTGTGTGTTACAAATGGGATAAACTAATAACATACTTTGTATAAATAAATTGAGTAACTAGTTTATGTTTAATTCTTTGTCTCAACTTCTCGACGACTTGAGATCAATTCAACTATTGCCATTTTGTCCCCAATCTACTAATACGGATCTATCGGAAAGTTGCTCCTGTGCATTCTATCAATAAGATCAAGTACTTCCCCATGTTGCTCCAATAGGTGATAATATACATCCAAATTTGACAGCATATTATTGGAATTGTCATTAATGAAAAACAGTGATGATGCAACATCAATAGTTTAGGTAAATATTGAACTGATCCAGTTTGCAGGAATAACCACAAGTATTATACTGTAGTCCGTAATGAATTCGTCATTCTTTCGACAATATTCATCGAAACAAAAATTAAGTGTATGCCCATCTTGTATGTATCATCTATTGATTTTTGATTACTTCACGAAGTAACTGAATATGATCAATAGAATGAATCCACAAGAGAAATTTCAATACCTTCTTATTGTGAGCAACTAATCACAACATTGGCACAATTCCTCTTGTGAACGATTAACTTAAATCACGAGTTTACTTTCTAGTTATATTTATATTTTCCTTTGTGGATTAACTATTTAACCATAAAGTTATACATTCATTTTAGAACAAGGTACTTACCTATGTGATTATTTATCAAATATTTCGCAACTGAAAGTTCTAAAAGTAGGAACAGAGATTATTCTAACTGTTCTCTTTCTCTACATGCAGAGTACTGTCATAGTAAGACTTTTTCATTAAAAATATTCGTTTACATTTTGAATTCAATAGTAAAATACTGATTTTTTCTTATCTATTCAAAGAAAATAAAGTAAAAATTATTCACGAGATGATTGGAATAAAGCGAGCGATGGTGACACGAGAAAAAATTTTCAACCGATAGATCTCCATCGTATGCTACAGTTAACTACCGGTTTACAGTATTCGTCTTTGGTAAATACACTTGATCGCGTAAGAAGATCAAATATTCGTTCTTCTAACAATAGAATATGTTTATTGTACTGATTTAAGATTGATGTTCCACTCTTATAGAACGACTGCATTCTTGGTAAGTGCGATGATTTAGATAAAATGAAATCTTTGTTTAAAGCCTTTCATCATTGAGCTCCTTGCTCTCTAGATCGAGCAGATGGCACCAGCTATCAGCTCAAAAAAAAGATATCGTGTAAAAACAAAATCATTACGTATATGCAATCGTTCATCGTTGATTAAAGCACTGAAAGTTGCTAAAGGTACGAAAGTTTACACATGTTTTTCCATCCTTATAATGCATTCTTTTTTTGTAAAATCAATTCAGACTCCAACTGCCTACTCTCTTAAAAAACAAACATTTGATTTATTTTTCAACCAACAACGGCGGAATGAATAACTTTTTGTTATGGTATTACAGAAAGCAATCCGTTAGTTTTCATTTTTTCAATTCAACCGCAGCACCGTTTGCCATACAAAATTAATAGGTGAAGTAAGATGTTTGATTTTCGTCAGCCGATGTAAACATGTGCATGTATTGATTTACATCACGGTTCATTCACTACGGTTTTTTATAATGCAGTCACTGTTGCTGTTGATGGTGAAAAGTAAACGAGTGAACAACGTCACAAGCATGTCGAGAAAAGATGCATTAGTCAATAATAGAACTCATCCATTAATTGGCTTAGTTGAGTGTAATCACTTCACTTCGATTTTATCCATTCAATTCTTTCCTTGGGCGATGATGAACAAAGTAACTCGAATATCATACAACGAATGCAATTTATTTGTGATTCTCCAACTCAAAAGTTGATTTTAACTTTTTTTTATTGCAATTTTCATGATTAGTGTCTAGACAAAGAATCGATCAAATGATTGAAATAAGACGCCATATTCGTAATTCCTTAACGATAGGTGTATATTGCACAATCGTTTCAGATATATTTTCACGCATGCACTTTTATCCAATCTCCTAAAACGATTTAACATCTATCTTAACATTAATTTCATTAAAATTACTTATTAGATTTTTTCTAACAATAGATTATTTACTAACTAGAAGTCAGTCATCTTCAATTAAGTGATTCTTCGGAAAGCAAATCGCAATATATCATATTCAAAATGGATTGAAATCTACGCTAAATCGGTTGAATTCCTTTTGAAATTCAATAGATTGAATTATCTGCGGAGTTCGTGTATTACAACATTAGTGAAGTGTATCTCGAAGAATCATTTTCTTCACTATACTATTCAAGTTCTCCGAAGAATTCTCTGTCGACAAGTAGAACATATTCATATATATTTTTAAATAAAATTCAATCTGATTGTTCAGAACTTTGACAATAGCCATACATCATTAGTTTCGAAATTCTGATTTTGTTTATGTTCAACAAAGTTTTATGACTCTTGGTTTTCTTTCTTTCTTTCTAATTATGAATTACAAAATTTTGGCTACACCTGAATTTCAGTGTACTTGACTTGCTGATTCCTTCTATTGAATGCGAACATGCAGAAAATCAATGTCATGCGAACTACATGTTGACTAGAACTCATCAATCTAATTTTGACTATCCACCTGAATTCAATGAACATGCAAGCATTCTGTGGGTTGATGTTGATGTGCAATCATGCTTCAAAAAATCGAAAAAGTATCCAGATGTTTCATCGAATTCTTCTTTGTTGATGTTATTAGTTTTCTGGAGCTTACCAACGAAATTAATTAAAGAAACCAAATTATTTACCTAGGGATGAAGTCAGGCAATGGGTTGACTTGTATAATATATATGTTTATAGTTTTTGGATGCAATTGATCAAAGTCAATACCTACATCGTAGGCAACACGTTCTATTATTTTTTGACGTTATCTCAAAATATTGAGCAGTACTTTACAGAGTACAAATCAGTGGGGTAACACATTGTTCACTTGTACATTTGACGTCTAACTTGAAAGCTATTGGCTATGATTCAGGCTGTAAGTTGCTTGAAAATTTTTGTCTGGAATTCTCCCTCTGTTATAGAATATGATTTTATCCTATGATATCACATCATCAGTACTTGAGATTATCTTCAACATTGAGGAAACACACTATCAGCATGCTGAATCGTATGTCATCTGAATACAATGATCTTTTTTTCTATGTTCAAGGTTGATTCGTGTTTTTGCGAACAATCATGAAAACGATGAAAATGGATTCAATGCGTCAACGATTGCCGTGTGATTCTATTTTTACAAATTGTAGTACTTTGAATATGACGTTCACCAATGATACACATAAGAATCATCTGCGAGAATCGCTTAATCGATTCGAAATGCTGTGAAACCACAGGTACGATAGTTTCCTAATGTATGAACGTCTATGCAACAGTTATTTCTTATAAGAATGTCTATAGATGATTGCGAATCATATCATTCATCCTATTTCTAATCGGAACAGATCTCCTTGAAGAGAAAATCAAAACTGGTTATCGACTCGAAAGTTACTTTCCTGGTCATTCCTTCTATGTTCTACAAGATAAAGATCAAGATAATTTGAGATAATAACAAAAAACGTCTATTCTTCATTTATTGAGCAACGTGCAAAAAAATTCAATCGCAAATTATATACTATTTGAAAATTTCGATAAGAACAGATATAAAATAGTATTTCACTAATGTAGGAAGCCTTTTGGACTGTGAAAAGATTTTATAATGTTCAACTATTTTTACATGAATACTCTCAGAAATATTTTTAGAAAATCATAAGTTTGAAGAAAATATTAAAATCAACCGAGCTAAATCATTTGTTCATGAATAGTTTCTGGTGAGTCATACATGTTTCATTTTCATAATTTATAATTGATTAATTATAGAAAATCTCAAAGATTTTTTGCGAAATACATGATTGCTATACGCACTTTGCTTGTAAGAAGGACTGTGAGAATGTGCGTCACGTGTTCGACTACATGCAGCAAACAGTTCGATCTATCTAGTTCGGCCAATACAATTTTCTATGATTGAGATTCTTAAATACACTGCATATTGATCCTTGATTGAAAAGGTTGGAATAAAACTAAGATGTCAACGCTTTTACATAGAATCGGTCTGTCGTCTAAAAACACTTTCGCATGAGACACTGTTCCATATTTACCTTAATTCTATTATGTCTGATCATTCCTGAACCTTACAGATAACAACGAAACATTTTTTTGTCAATATCTCTTCTAGATTATTCATGTCAACGATGCTTAACATATTTGCGATTGACACCCACACAAGCACAAGTTTTTACTTATATCAATTGTTTCTTATCATATAGATTTGTTCATAAGTGTACAATGATAATTGATTCGAATGTTTCAATGGATTTATAATTACTTATCGATCGATTATGTTGAATAAAACAATGACTCGAATAGTTCTTCCTCTTTTTGTATAAGCTATCATGCTGAGATTAGTTACATCTAGTATAACAGTTTAAATTTTTACACCAGACGATTTAATTCATTGGTCAAACGAAAAAACCGTTTTCACTTTGATGATAATCTGAGATCTATTAATTCCTCAATCCATACATTCTCCATAGCCCGTTTTGATTTTAGAATTTTTCAAAAATACAATCAATCGATGACAATCATATAATGATTTGTGACTATGTGGATAATCTCTTTAAAAAATATTCTCATTCTCTTTTCTAGATATTCCGATTAATCTATGTTTTACTTGTTCGTTCGATTACAGTGAAACACATTCAAACATATCTCGTATGTATCGATGACTATCTACAATTACAGGCATGACTTTTGATGTTTACTCATTTGTCTTTAATAACAAACGATTGATACAAATCGATGTGAGAATGACATTCATAAAACAATGCAGATATATATCTTCTTATTATGCTACTATTAATTTTCATTAGACGTTCAGGATAATCTGCTCTTAGTAACATATCATTTCTTCTTATTCTATTGTACAAATCTAATCAATTACGAGTCAATAATCATACATAATCAAGAAATTGCTGTCAAATAACCATACATTGTTCGGTGATTTATTTTCAATAATAATAAAAAAGAAAAGAAAAAGAGAAATACGACAAAAGAATATTAAGAATAAACAAACACACACACACACACAAGCGCGCAAAACCTGAGTAAAGAGAAAATAACACTTCTTTTGTTTTATATATATACAGATCGATAAGAAAAGAAAAGAAAAAGAGAATCTGATGTGATCATTAACTCGCACATCATCATTGATACTCGACAAGAAAGAAACGTACAAACACACAGACATAATTACTACTCATATACATTGTGTTTTATTAAAGAAGATATATATATATGCGTATGATGGTAATTCAATGAACATTGCACAACACTGAACAATAAAAAAAACTGAAACAAAAACCTTAGCATTTTTTTTCTTTCTATTGTTTTCTTTTTGTTTTTATGATAAAAATCTGACATTTTTCTTTAGGCTTAAGCTAACCAATGTTTATATCATTACACCCAAGAATCGGGTGATGTTGATGTTTGTCCAATTTGATCCCATGTAGCTGGTTGAACTTGTTGTGATCGATTTTTATGTACAGTAGCATAGAGATCAGCATGAGGATCATCGTAAGTTGATATTGTCTTGAAAAAATACAAACACAACATTTCTGTTAAACTGATCTGTGAGGCTTAATTATGAAACATCTTTTATGATCGTTTTTTTAATAAGAATCTTCTAAATTTATGATCTACGAAAGATATATTACTCTAGCGGAACTGAATATAAAGAATAACCTCAATATTGACACAGATAGAAAACAAGAAACTATATGAGAAAACTGTATTTAGTGACATAAAAAGTTTAAACTAATTTCCCAGATACATACTGTAAGTGTATATTATTCTTTTGCAAAAATTTTCGATATAGCATCGATATCAATTAGAGTTGGCATGATCGTAAAAATTCCATAGGTACAAAAGAAAACAAGACATGTTTATACATGAATATAATGAAATATACGATTGAATAAAAAAATTTACACAATGTATATTGTAATAGATTACTAGGAAACCTTAAGTATTTTTGATGAATGTTTGACGAAACCTTTAATAATCAACTATCAACAGAAAAGATTTATGTTTTGAAGAGGATTCTCAAGAAGTACTAGAAGAGAAAAATCCCATGAATATTCCATGTATATCCATCGAACAATTTGCACGATTTACAAAATTCATTAATATTTTCAACTTACTCCATTTCCATATGTTTTTTGTAGATTATCCATACTTTGGTTTAATTTTTGCATTCGATACTCTTCTCCTCCTAAATTGACAAAATTTTAAAACTTCAATTATTTCACAAAAAATCTCTTTATCTTACTCTGTGGACGTGTAATTTGTTTTCCTTTCGTTGTAAAATGTGTTGGTTGTCCCATATCACCTCTTGGTCTATGCAATGTTGATTGTGGACTTGATGTTGATGATTTTGAATTTAATAATCTATGATATATGAAATCGCTTTCTTTATATCCATGTTGTTTATATAGTTCGTGTAGTGAACGATGTTTATACATGGTATTAAGTACATGTGCAGTATATTTAATAACTTTAGCATTATAAATATGTCCTTTCGCATTCATAATTCCGGTCATTTTCACCACACCACCTTCTTGAAATAAAATTTTTGCATTGGTATCATTGGTACGAATAATTTCATTAAGTGCAGCAAGAACCGATGTAAGTGTTTCATCAGAATGACGACGTCGAATTGTTGTTTGTTCAGATGGATCAGGTAAAACGGATACAAGCTCTTTAATAGCCCAACCGCCAAGTACATCACGATTTTTCGGATCAATAGCTAAATTTCTTAGAGCTATAGCCGATGCATTAACAACAGCATCACTTTCATCAACACGTAGTAATTCAACTAATTCCAATAGACCACGAGCTTTTCGAACTTCAGCACGTAGATCCATCGATGGTTTCCAATAGCAAGCAGCTAAAATGACGAAAAACAAACACATACCAATCTATGTACGAATCTACTATCACTCTCATTAAAATGTAACATACTTAAATTTTGAATACATCCAGCTGTTGCTTCAAGCGTATCAGGATTAACACTCTGACGTAAAAGATGTACATAAGTACCGATGACATCTGTTTGCCAAAGCATTTCAACAGGTCGACCTTCACGTGGTGGCATAATAGCATGAACAGGATGATTATTCGTTCCTATTTGATCATTGATTTGTTTAGTTTTCTTTTGTTTTGAACCCATACAACCGACTTTAGTTTTATCTTGTTCATTGTTGTATTGTGATGGTGTCACACTCCATGTTGATGCAGCTGCCATAGCTGGATAATTACGATCATAATCACGATCAACAACTTCTTGTAGTTTATAAGATAAATTACGTAGTATACACATACAATTTTCTATTGATTTATTATCTATTTCATTCAACGATTGTAAACTAGAATTGACAGCATGAAGAAGTGATGGAATGAAACCGTCGCAATCACGCATTTTACGTCGACCATCATAATCAGCTGATGAACAATTACTATTGAGAAAGAATGCAAAGGAAAAATTGAAACATGTGTTTATTTATAATGTCATACAATGAACTTTGTTTAAGGTCATACGGTGAAAGGATCTTGAACTTTTTTTTCTCATCATATTCTAATTTAAAGTATATGTATGAAAAGTTATTCTACATAATAGAAGTTCTCTAATTGATTAGTTCTTTTTTAAAATCAAACACTATACATCATATAGGCTTCTCAAAAAGAAAAAAAGAAACTTTCAAGTGAGATGAACTCAAACAACACTCACATTTTCTCTCTCTCTTGTCAGAATAATCAATTCTGTTCTTAACATAATACAGATGATACTAGTAAAATGTTCTATTGTCTATTCTACGGTTCATATCTCTCAATCGACATTAATCAAAAGAAATTTAATAATTTTTAAAGCAATTTATTCTTGCTTCAGTGTTTTCTTTCTAGAAATATTTTGGATTCAAATATATTAAGAATTAGTCTTGAAACATTCTATGGCATGAATTTTTAACAAATATTCATAGAATATAGTATTTAGAGAAGTACGACTGTCAAGTATGAAAGCTTCAAGTACATTAGGACTATGTTCAACATGTAGTTTATAAATTGTTAATGTGAACGAATTCGATATTCTAACGTTAATACTTGATGATTTCATTAAGATCTATGTCGGTGTAAAATGTTTTTGTCGAATGTTAGAATTCATTTTTCTTGAGGACACTTACAGGATATTTGTAAACAATACAAAGTATTTGTAAAAGATGATTTAGATTTAAAGAAAAACAATAGATTTTTCTATCCAAATTCATTCGAAGTGAAATTATCGGCTCTTTTTTGGCTATTTACCAAATCTACTCATTACTATTCAAATCGAGTTCTTTTGTCAAACAACGTTATCTAATCAATTACAGATTCTTTTATGCAATCAATAATTTTTAACCTTCGAAAACAAAAGACAAATCTAATATTTGCACACTGTTTATTAACACCTTCATTAGAATATCTTTCTATTCGAAGTGAAACACTTTGAACAAATTATCATTTTTATTTCTCGTTTAATAAGGGCAAAAGAAACAGATTTAATATTGACATATACTCTTTTGTTGTATGTAAATATTCATTCGAAATCCTAAACTAAACAATTAGACTAATCTAGGATAAAAAAAAACAAATCATCTTTCTTCTCGTCTTTTTCTTTATATATACATATTCAACTTACCGAAGTATTCCCGTAGCATTTTTAAAAACCGATGGAAATTTTCCCTGTGGATTTAAACGTCGATTAACATCAGCATCCCAACCCGAAAATGGAATAATTATATTTTTAACAAGTACATTTAAGCCGTCATCAAGTATTTGTCCTTTTAATTGTGGCGATGATGATGCATTCCAAAGGACTGCTGTAACAGATTCTCGTACATCTTCATAGGGTGTTCGACGTAGAAGATGAATCAATGCTGGTATACCACCACGATTTTTTAGTTCAATCTAGTATGTAGATGAACGAAAGCGAATGAGAAAAAACATATATATTTCAGTTTTGATTTTATTTTTAATCTTGTAAACCTTATTTTCATCGTTTCGTTTTCCATAACATAGATTTCTTAAAGCTCCACAAGCATTTTTTTGTATTTCAGGTTTTTCATGTTGAAGTAAAGCAACTAGATAAGCTATACCATTCAATGATCGTGTTTTCGATTTAATATTGTCATCGTTAAAACATAAATGTTGTAAATATGCAGCTGCATTCTCTTTAATAACATCACTTGTATGACTAAGATATTCAATAACTTCTTGTAAATCAGGATCACGCCAACGTTGTTCTAATTAAATAATTAATGAATTTAGTATAGATTAAAAATTTAACGATAATAGAGCACAATAATCAACAGAGCAAAGCAAAGCAAGGAAAAGAGGATTATTAATCATACCTCGAAATTCTGTATCTATCGAAGGTGATCGTCGTCGAGAATGATAATCATCATCATTGAGACCAAATGGTGCATACATACGACTAAGTGTACCATAATCTTCACCATAGCCTGGAGGAGCTGAAATATTATACGATGGGAAAAAATACATTGATAGGAATGCATAGATTTCATTTGAATTTGAATTTTTTAGTGCACCATAAGCATGTACATATATATATATCTATTTTTATCTAAATCTTACCTTGTCCAATACTATCAGGAGATTGTCTTCCAGCTGTTGGTAATAATGCACGACCGATACTATCAGGTCGACCTGGGCCTAAACCTTCATAAGGATTTTCAACATCAAGATAGGGTTCATCAACTAAATTGGGATCATTAGGATCGTAGTCAATTATTTTTTCATCCGTATTTGCTAAAATAAACTAGAAATATTAGAGAAAAAAAACAAAATAAAATAGAATAAAACGAACTTTTATTATGTTCCGGTTCATTATAACGTGCACCATTGTAACGATGTTCAAGCATGTAACCATTTCGTTCTATAGTATTGATATTTTGTTGTGGTGGTATTCGTCCTGATGGTCGACCATTAGAATATTTGCTTCGACTATCATATCGAGTTCCATTTGTCATCGATATTCCTGTTTCACTTCGCTCACCACCAGATGCGTACGTGCTTCGATCGATTCGATTACTCGGTTGTTCGTAATTCGGATGATGTGTGTTTGTTGTGGTTGTTGTTGTCGTTGAACGTTGAGATGAACGTACCGATGATGGTGAATGTTCGCCATTGGAACGCATACGTGATCTGAATAAGAATGTTTTCTTTTCGTTTTTTGTTGTATTTATTTAAAAATAAAACGTTCTGTTTCTTTTTTTCTTTTTCTTTTTCTTACTTTTGTTGAGAAAAAGATGAATTCGGTGAAAATCCAGTACTTGTTTCATGTTTTGTTATGATGCCATTGGTTGGCAACGAACTGCCTTCATAAACAATATGTTCATCTGACCATGTTGTTGGTGTTGGTTCACCGTATTCAGCAATAAGGGCTTGATATCTTGGGTCATCTTGACGTATAAGTTCACCAGTTAGTGGATCAATAAGATGGCGATGTACACGTGTTATTTTTTGTATTTTCGTTACTTTCGATACTTGTTGAGATTCTTCTTTTTTACGTACAACTTTAGTGCCGTCAGGTGTTGTTTCTTCTTCAACTGTTGTTGTTACTTTAACTGTGTTCGATTGTGGCGCTTGACCATTATCACCGTCTGATGTATAAGTATATGTGTAGACAAGACGTTCACGTTGTGGATCATCCGTCGTTGTTTCGCCGGGCATTTGCTTAGGAATAAACGATGTTTAATATAAAACGGCTAGAGCCAAACAAAAAAAAAGAAGCAAAAAGGTTATTCGATTAAATCAGATAAAGTAAATGTCAAACAATGAATGGATGTTTGCTTTTCGACACAAGAAGAAAGCGAAAGAGCAAAAGAGTGAGAGGTAGAGAGAAGAAATCTCTTTGCCAAGTGACAGGTAACACTTGTTGAAATATTCTTATGTAAGACTCTGACACAAATACTAGAGAAGTTATGGCTCGTTTGCATAAGCAATCGAGCGAATACAAGTGAAAAAAATACGAACGAACATGTTGTTGGCCTTCTAATGAAAAAAATAGGGTTTTTATTATGTTGATGTCTTTTTTTTTCGGCGATAAAATATTGATTATTTATCGATTTTTCGTATGCAACAAAGCGAAACAAAGGTCGCACAATGAAATCACTTTTTCGATAACTAAGCACACATATGAAAAATGCGTAAAGATATAAAAACAAACTCCTTTCTTTCTTCTCGATACATGTATCATTGAAGTCAACCTCGATTTAACAAAAAACAAGAGAAAGAAAGTTAATCATCATAGAAAACAACACGACAGGAATTATTTAAACACGTAGTACATACGAATAACCTCATTCATTTCGACAGACTAATCTTTTACAACTAGATGTCTTAGTTTACTCTACGGATACAAATAGAAAAAAAAGAAAGAAACGCCTGGTCAAACGTGTATAGACACCTTCTATCTTAGCAAATAGAATTTCTTTTTGTAGGTCTACGCTTCTTCCATATATACACACGTTTACTAACGCCTACATTGAATATTTATCTGCCTATTAACCAGCATTGCTCACTCCCACACTTACTATCATTCAATGGCTCGTGTATTCTATTTGTCTCTCGTATAAACAGTATGTAATAGTCTTTTCTTGACTATTGTATCCTAAAAGACATATGGTAGTCGATGCGAATGTACGATTTTTTTCTCTCATATTCAGTAAATAGACTTGTTCTCTTACTCTCGAATTGAATCCATTTCACATGCACTTGATTGTGCGCAAATGAGAACGAGAGAGAAGTAAAGAAAGAGACAGAGAGAACCGGAAAGAAAAGATGACAAGTCTACGGGTTTTTTTTTTGTATATTATATGTGCTTGAAAGCCATCAGAAAAAAGAGAACCTTGAATGAACAAACGCATCAGCAATGAGATCAATAGAGTAGCTTACCGCCAGAATTCATTTTCTTTCTGTATATTTCATATCGAACTTATTGATTGGCATGCATTCTTCCTTCTCATTCAACACATCTCTTTTCATGCACGCCTAATACAGACATGGAGATAGATGTACTAATGTTCGAGAGAAGCAGCAATAACTCTCAAGCGTGCGCACCCGACCGCATACTTATTATATTGAAAACTTGCATTTTCTTTTACTCGTTCACTCATATACATTAAGTAGACATATAGAATGACCGACAATGTACGTTGACCAACAAGAGAATGAGTAGTAGTAGACGAATGGGAGAGAGAGAGAGAGAGAGAAAGAGAGATGCAATTTGTTGTCTAGCCGAAAGGAAAGAAAAAGAACGGACGACATCATCGAACAGGCCTTCTAATTGAACAATGTAGACATTCATCTATATTTTTTCTTCTTTGGCACAAATCCAAATGGGAAATGAGCATACAAATTTAATAGTAAAGAAAAGAACCCAAATGACTTCATATATATATATATATATCATCGCCAGTTCTTATCTAAGAGACAGAGAAAAAAGTTGAAGAAAATAAAGAAAAAGAATTCTCACCTGAGTGTGACGAAAAAACTTCTTTCTTCTCTTCAACGAAAATGAATTAAAAAAACAAAAACTGCGATGAACTCTATTGACATAGATCTAAAAATAATAACAATAATAATAAAAAGAACTTTCTTTAAATTAGTTCAATTATTTAAAAAAACGCTAGAATACATTCTATGGATAAAGAAACGAACGAATGTCTACCAAATCAAAAGGAGTAGAGAAAAAAATGGATATAGAGCGACATCATCTCTTTACTAAGCCATAGAATACTCGAGTTTGCCTCTAGTACATAAATCAACCAATGAATGTAGACATAAGAATAAGTAAAAATATGCAATGGAAATGCAACAGCATGCGTGTATGTATGCATGCAAACATGTTTAGATGCGTTTCTTTTTTCTTTCATTCGTTTTATTTTTATTTTAACGAAAGAAATAAAATAATAATCATACATAAATTAATTAGCAAGTGCAAATGTAGTACGAAGTCTTCCTGATGTTAGTAATGAAGATCCAGATAGCTGAGGAAAATCATTGAGAAATGTCCATAAGCCATTTTCTGCATCGTATTCAGCAATAATCATAGCGAGAAAATTGACTTCGCCAGTGTTATTACGCTCCATTTCAGCTAGATAAGTCACTTTATCCTCTACACTATCAATATTTAACATTGCTGCAAGTAATGTAACACATGGTCGATGTGTAACGATAAGAACTGTTTGTGGTACTGATGATCTCGGTGATTTCATATTTTGACTGATAAGCTTCGATGTAATTCTCTTCAAAGCAGAATACATTCGTTTATAGTATGCCGTACGCGATTCTCGTACAATAACTCTACTATTGGCTGGTGATAATACTGGCTGATAATTTAAATCGACAAAAAAGCCAGCTGATGAAAAAAATTCTGCTGGTTGTAACGGAAGTGATTTTCTTGTTGGCTCATGAAGAGCAAGATCAATTCTTAATGGAATTTTTTCACGTCGATGAAGACCATCGAGTACAGAATCTGCCGTTTGAACACATCGCATTGCTGGAGATGTATAAACTCGATTGGGTATCAAACGAACTGAACGAAAAAATTCACCTGTATGATGAGCATGTGCTTTACCGTGTCTTGACAGTGGTGTATCAAGAGAATATTCATGAGGATCGGCTCGTGTTGGTAAAACAGTTGGCATTTGTGTAAGATGTGGTGAATAGACACCATTAACAAATGCTTCATGTGGCCATTGATTATTTCTTAAAACAAAATCTAATCGTTCCGAATGTCGCATAATAATTATACGAGGTCTTTGCATTTGTCGTTGATTCATTGTTACTTGCTTCGATGTTAGAGTGTTTTACAAAAAACTTGATAACTTTTTTTTGCTCTTGATTGTGTATATATTAAGTGTATTTAAAAAGGAAATTATTCATGCGAATCCTTTACTAAGTACAGCTTGTTAGAAGAAAGAAAGCAAGTATTTATTGACGTCATCCCATTTGCCACACTGCTTTTTTCTCGTGTATTTTTAGTTATGTATTCGATCATGTATATGGTAATTGATAATTGCAGACTTAAGGCAAACGGTTGACTAAAAACGTGTGAAATAAAAATGTGAATCATCATGGATTTCTGTTGATATGATTATTTGCGTGATCAACACATGAATAAATAGGATAATTTGAATGATTAATAAACATGTTGAAGTAAGAAAAACAAAAACAAAAAGGTAAATAAAATAGGTTTCATAAACGAACCGATTGTCACGAAGAAAAGTTCATTGAATTTATTATTATGAAGTTTTTCTATTCTGTGTACCCGTATAAATTTTGTATCCGGGAACGATCTTTAAGCTTTCTTTTATGACCTATGGTTGTCGATTGAACAGAATCTATGTAGACATTCTATGATTCATTTGAAATGTTTAGACTGTGAGTGAGTGTTTATTTATAAGGAAAAGAAAACAATGATAAAGTACAAAGCAAAATATGACTTTCATAACAAGATTCAATTAAATTAGTAGATTTGAAATAAATTATTCTAACTAAAAATTTATCTCAAGTAGTACAACTATTATAATCCATGCATAATCATCGAATGAAATTTCTGTATAAAGAAGAAAAAAAGGAGTTGTAAATGTTGTTTAAAACACAAGTACTCTATCGTTATAAGATTTCAAGGATCAATATTCAATATTTTATTCGTCTTCTTGTCATCATAAACGTGTATGGTTATGCTTTTCTTTTCAAACATATGAAGTATCAATGTCTTTTCTATAATAAATTATAAGAAATATGAGTAGACCATAAATGCAAAGCTGTATCAGTCGTCAAATGAATAAATAGAATGTGCGTGATTGACAACAGAAATTCAAATCGATGATTGTTCTCAACGATTGGAGAGATGTTGTATTCGAAAAAAAAAATGAAAACTATGTGATAAACAAGAAACTAATAATCTTCATTTATTTTTTTTGTATGACTTAGTCATTTTCGTGATTATTTGTAAATGGTATGATTCATGACAATGATAGTTTCTACTGCATTGATATTTCACCAAGTTTTGTCTTATAGTATTCATTGATCATTACTGCTAAGGTCGAATCAAGTTAAATAAAACGTTTGAAAGAAAAAAAAACAATAATAAAAAAATTGAGAAATAAATGTGTTCACATGATTCGATTAAATTCAACCTTTGACGTGCGTATAGAATCGAAGGGTTCATGTCATCTTGATGAATAAGATGAACTTTAGAAACGTGACTAAAGATTAATCATTCGAATTGTATTTGACAATGATTCTCAAGACAAAAATTAATGACCGTAAACCTGACCCGTTCAAATTTCATAGGAGAATGCTTGATATCATGGTTAAATAATTATTTCGTTAGCCTTGCATTTCGGACGAAATTTCAACATACACTATTCTGCTTTTTTATTCTTTTGTAGTGCTTGATATTAATTATCATAATATTTTCTCTTGAACGCAATGATTTCTATAGGAATCCACTATTGAATGTATACATTTTTATCGTATTAACTGTAAAATTCTCGTCTGTATTCTTTTTAAATGTAGAATACTATCATGATGAAGTCATGATTTTTCAATTGAAAATATGAAATAGAAACTAGTCTGAATAATTATGATGAAAATTGTACAAGTAAAAAATGTATCAATACACAATTTAATTCAAATAAGTATATTTTGAATTCAATGACATTTCACACATAGATAAAACACTGTGCCCTTAAGAAGGATAGGTTATTTGATTTAACTAGAAGATTTCTCGAGGATCCTAGTGTATTTTCGAGAATCAATATACTTCATCTCGTTGACTTTGCTGAATATTTTGATAAAGATTCAGGTCACAATAGAATTTCTTCGACAACTTGATATGGTAAAAAGAAAAAACTTTCCATGTGTTGTTACTGTGTTTGATCAATTTTTAAACTTAGACATAGTTTTTAGAACGACAAACTTTTGAAGAAATATCAATATTCTGCTCGATTATAAATCATTAAAATAATGTCAAGATGTTACCTATGGAAAATTTTCTAGTGCAATACCAGTGAGATTAAAACGATAGACATGTTATAGGCAATGGTCATTACGTATCATAAATTGTAGTTATATTTATTTTTTTGACATATTTTATGGCTATTGTTTCGCTCGTTTTTCTTCAGACATAAAATATGAAAGTAACGAATAGATCGTCTACTGGAAAGAATATCAATAAAACTAAGGTTTTCATTTAGACTGAAATTTTCATTCCAAATGTGAGTTTAAAAGGGTATTAAGAAAGAAAAAATTTAATACATGAAACACTAACCGTTCTGTTCATTAGTCATTACAAGAAATAATCTATCAAACTGCTTGATCAGATGAGATTTTAGGTAGAAATCAGTTTTCGAGAAAGTACTTATACTTTCACTAAAGTAAAAAAATAGTTTTTAGTTATCGTCATCACACATGGCTTGGAATTTGTTCATTCTAAATTCTTACAACGTTTAACCATCGTTTAAAAACTTTCGAGATGCAATTCGCATATGCAATTGAAGATTCATTTTTCTTCTGCACATAAAATTCACTGGTTCTGTGTAACAGTATATGGAAAAGCTAGTGAGTTCGTATGCAGACGAAATACAAAAGTCTGATTCTAATTTACAGATAGATATGCCCGGCATGGTCCTAGTCCCGATCGGAACAGAGCTGGGACCAAAAACTATTGGTTCCATTCATCTCTATTTAGAAATGTTTTGATCTCTCTGATGTAATAACACATGGATTAAATGTTATCGAAGATTTTGTTTCAAAACTTTCGATCGGTTTTTTTAGCTCCTCTGTTAGTGTAAGATTCTATTCAACAGAGACTCTTGATCGTACATGTATAAGCTTTGCAAAGATTCGAATAGAATAAGAACTATGGTTGAATTGTGTTTTGGATGTCAACATATCTAGCAAGTCTACTTCAACAAACGGTCCCTAATACTTTGATTCGGACAAATTGCTGTCTAATATAATTAGTTTCTTTTTTTTAATATCTAGTAGAAAAATTGAAATTAATCACATGAATACAATTATGATCAATATCATAATCGAAGTGCATGAGAAAAACATAATAAGAATCTTTTCTTTTTCATGTGATCCTTATCCTTCAATAAATAGACACATGAAATCATTCTATGATACACAACAAATACTCGATGAGTTTCATCAAGTGGATTCTCCCTATTATCTAATGGTAATTTTTCATTCAATTCTCATTGTCTGTTCGTGCAATTGACGGTACGATCAGAAAATAGACGAGAACAGCTGATTGATTTCTCATTGAAGAAGAAAAAAAAACAAAGATATGTATATATTTATCTACTATGATTGTTGTCTCATGCGGTAATCAGAGTAAGAGATGCACACGTTGATTCTATATGAAAAATAAACAAGCCGTAACTGAATGAAATGGTGTTATAATTTTTTAATAAACGATCAAATTCTCTCATGAAGATGTGTTCAAAAGATAAGAGCATCAAGAACAATAAAACATCTATTGTTTTTCTTTATACATTTTGATAAATTATGATTGGATGTTTTCTAATGTAATTGAAGTATCAAGGTATGTTCATCGAATCTATCGAAATAGAATATTTATGACATATGCACACTGATTTGACGTTTCTATTTTATTTTAGTCAAGCAGGTGCACTCCCATGAGTCCCATCAACAGCATTAGATCGTCCATCCTTGAAGAAGAAAATGTCCATTTTTGATTACATGCTTTGACATGTTATACACACTGGTCAGCTGCTCAACCTTTTTTCTTCTCTCTCTATTTGTATACATGCCAATCGATCATTGATCATGTCTTTGACTTAATCCCAAAAAAAGAAAGAAAAATAAATTCAAAACACATCAATATACTTTCACACACATATTAGCATGAATTTTTCATGTTAAGTATGTTATTCGAACTTTATAATTGCTTACTAAAGTAGAAAAAATAATCATTATATGATTATATTTACAATAAACACCACATGCTTGTTCATAACAAGGCTATAATATTGACAAACATATATACACACACACACAATCATGTCTTCTCACGTTCATACATGCTGCGTTTTTAACGCGCAATTGACATTTACCAAAGACATTAGAATATCCATGATGTAATCACTCAACCACCAGCTAGTTTAGTCAATCATTAGTTCTTAGTTCTAATCAAGAATAGATGATTAAATTTATAAATAGATATTCTATTTTGTTCTTTTTCTGCATTTTTTTTTCTTAATAAATAATGTTTATATCTGATGTATTTCCGTTCTGATAGGAGCATGCTTGTATTCATCTATGAAGGCCATGGACACATGTATAAATGAGCTTTTGCTTTCGTTCATAGAAGTTTGACATGACTTTTTTTTGCTCTTTCTCTCTATCTGTCTTTTGGTACAGATGTGAAAAAAGGAAAAAGGAAAAAAGATTTGATTAGTTTTTCCCAACATATCGATTAACGAGTCAATTTGACCAGAACAAAAGACGCGTGCGATAAGAAAGAAACAATCCCATATATAATATATATTAAAGGGGAAAATCTTATGGTGGGAAGAGATACTGCTGTTACAAGTACATCCATTGATCATCTCTGTTTTTTCCTTAATCATTTATTGAGAATTTTGTTTCTACTCAAATCCATTGTGGTTTATGTATGTCTCTCTTACGTAAGAATTAATTTTTTTCTGTTGGTTTGATTGATTCTCTAAAGATGTTTTAGTCACCTAGTTTTTTTTTCTTCTTTCCTTTTAAAATTCTTAGTGTTACTATGATTGTCAAGAACATGGAACTTTTAACATTAATCCTCCGGTATTTTTTTTTCTCGCCAAGGTAAATTATAATAAGTTTAAAGTGCATGCATCATTAGCTATCGATGTTATGTTGCATGTGTGAATTTCATCTTAGACAAAATTCCTTTTCTTTTCATAAGAGTAGACATGCAACGGTATAATAATATCATGAAATTTTTTTTCCATGTTCACTAGTATGATTATGTATCATGATGACATCCTATCAATTAGGGCTTAATCGTTATACGTTTATTTTGACTATGTATAGTACATCTGGTGACTACTCCCATATATCAATATCAATAGTCATTATACAAGTTAAAAGAATGAATGATTCAATTTACTACAACTAACACCTAACGTATGTGTGTCTATATGTATACATACGCGACACACACACACTCTCTTTCTCTCTCTTGACCATAAATCTCTGATGTTGTTCAAAGAGATGATTATTGCCCTATAGAAAAAGAGAATTCATTACATATGGCTTCATTTTTATGTCCATCTGTATGGAAGAGATAAACAGACGATCGATGTCGCAAAGAAATAAACAGATCATCTTATGTACTTCAATAGAGAAAAGTGGAAAATCCCATTTTCTCTCGTGTCAAAATTTAACAGACAAATTATTTCCGTTTATTGCGTAAAATATCATTGTCCCTTGTGTGTGTGTGTGTGTGTGTGTGTATGACGAGACTGGTAAATACAATTGACCACAATCACTTAGAGATAAGGGTTGGCATAGACGAACTCATACGATTGCGTGACGATGAAGCATACGACGAATACTTCGTTCATGCATTAAGAAAAAAAGAGAGAGAATCCCGCCTCGTATGCGACCCTACAACAATTTCCTGTATTACCAAGAAACCTTGAGTCGTAGTTACAAGCGAGACAGACGATCACTTGTCGTATCCATCATTATTTCCAACAAATAAACGAAAGATGCCTACTCGAAAGACATGAACCAGTTTTAAGACTACTACATGGAAAATTTGACGATCAAGAATAGCTCGTAAGGAAAAAAGGCCTAAGTCTAAAAGAGCACTCTTTACTAGTAATACCTTTGGTTTGTGCTATTTCCTCTTCGTTCTTCCCTTCCTTCTCTTCATCTTCTTCCTTCTTCTTCTTCTTCTTTCTTTCCTCTTGCCTTTTCTAGATAGATGTATGTTTGTTCGTTTCATATATTCAATACATGACGAACATGTTGCTCAGTCTATTGATATTCATAAATTCTTTTATCTTCTATTCTTATTCAATTGTTTCACAAATTCTTCCATCCGTATCGATATTTGAAGAAAGTCCAATATCAACAATTGTTGTTGATCTTCGTCCAACATTTCAAACATTAAATGTGCATCCAAATCAAGCAGCCTTATTACACAGTCAACCAAGTCAACCATTTGAATATATAAATGGATATATAAGATTGAAGTCTCGTTTAGATCGTGAAGATTACGTTCAAAAACGTTTATGTATTGGTGGTAATGTTCTCGAATGTAATTTTACATTAACATTAACAGTTAATCTTAATCAAGCACCTTACAACTATATACTATCACAACCTATATCATGTCATGATATCAATGATATGATACCGAAATTTTCTCAATCGGAAACAAAAATATACATGGCTGAAAATGTTCCCATTGGACATCGTATACCTCTTGAAATAGCTATTGATCTAGACTCATTACCGTATGGCATAGATTCCTATCGTTTAGAAACTATCAATAATAAAGAACAATATCAATTCTCAATTGTTTACGATAATCAAAGTCGAGAATTAGAATTAATCGTTAAAGATAAATTAGATCGAGAATCAAATGACAAATATCCGTTTAAATTATTAGCTATCGATCGTGGACATCCACCTAATATTGGTACACAAATATTAATCATTGAAATTCTGTAAAAAAAAACATTCTTTTTTTTTTAAATTTCTTTTTATCAATGGGATCTATGTTTTTTATCTCTCTAGTGATATCAATGATTGTCGACCTCGATTTGAATCATCGATTTATAATTTAACCATAGCAGAAAATACTATGCCTGAATATTTAATTAAAATTCATGCTATCGATGATGATATTGGTCCCAATGCGGAATTAATCTATACATTAGACAATGATTACGATGATCTTTTTCGTTTAGATAATTTAACAGGAATTTTAACATTAAATCAAGCGCTTGATTATGAATTACATAAATCATATAAATTAAATGTTCAAGTACGTGATAATGGACTAAATCCATTGAGTGATATTTGTATTATACATATCTATGTACTTGATCAAAATGATCATGCACCATCAATACAAATGAAATTTAATCCTATATTTGAACATAACTATGATGGAAATATGGCGTATGTCAAAGAATCTTTCGATATTAATTTACCATTGGCTTTTGTTACTGTATATGATCAAGATTCCGATGAACGTGGACGAGTAAGTTAACTATAAGATATTGATCTTAATTAAAGATATTAATTCTTTTTTTTTAAGTCAAATCATTCATTGTTAGCTATAGTCGCATACTATCACGCAAATGAAAATTTAGCTCTTTGACATCCTATTTGACCCAAAGAATGTACTCTGTGAGATCCGAACATTTCTCCCCGGAGGTCTTATTTTAAAAAGTACTAAGAGTAAACACCTACGTCTAGAGGTACATTCACGTATTAATAGACTCACAAAGTTCATATGAATGCCATGACTATGGCAACTATAATTTTGTTCACATATGAATTGTAGAATTTTAATCTAATATTTAGGCTCAATTAACCATCGAACCTCATCATATGTTTTATCTTGACATCATACGTCCAAATTATTACGCTGTAAAATCTCTTTTTAATTTTGATCGTGAAACAAAATCCTACTATAAAATTGAATTACGTGCACGTGATTTCGGTCAACCAAGTTTACGTCGTTCGATGACATTCGAATTAAACATAACTGATATCAATGATCAAATACCACATTTTACGACGAATTATACATTTGATTTAATCGAAAACAATCGAATACCTACTATTATTGGACAAATTCATGCCTATGATTCTGATCAAGGTCCTAATGGACAAATAATGTACAGTATAATTCCACCATCGAGTTCTTTCTACGTTACATCTCATGATGGAATTATTTCAACCAATACATCGTTCGATTATGAAATTAAACGCTTATATAAATTTCAAGTACGTGCACGTGATTATGGTCAACCACCGCTTGAATCCTTTGTTCATATACAAATAAATATTATTAATATTAATGAATATGCACCAAGATTCGAAAAAGATAATTATGAATTTTATGTCTATGAAAATAAAACAATAGATTTCATAGGAATAGTCAAAGCCGATGATCTTGATTATAAAGATGTCATTACATATACATTGGGAAATTATGAAGATTTATTTTCTATTGATTCTAATGGAAAAATTTCAACGAGATTTATGTTTGATCGAGAATTGCAAGATGAATATAGATTGACTATTATTGCAACAGATAATTCAACAATCGGTTCAACAATTGTAACCATTCGAATTCTGTACGGAAAATTAACTATTGCTTTTGTTTGTCTTTTTAAAATTGTCTTTTTATTTCTTTCTATCTAGTGATGTAAATGATAATCCTCCGGAATTTGTTTGGCCGGAATCGAATGAAATTCAACATATACTTACCGATGATCATTCTGAACGTATTGATACGAATAATCTATTTGCACAATTTATAACTGATATTATCATACGAGATGATGATCTAGGAAATAATTCTTTCGTTAATTTGACCATTTCGAATAATGAATTTTTTTACATTGGTTTAAATAATTCACTATGGTTAAGAAATTCATCCATCTTACCCGGTATATATGATATTGAATTACAAGCAAAAAATTTTCAATATGAAACAAGAAAAATTTTACATATTATTATTAATGAAGAGAATTTATTAAAATTCAATATATTTGATAATATGAGTAAAACATTAAGAAAGTTTTCAATGTTAATTCTAATTATTTTAACATGTTTTATAATGAGTTTTATTATATTTTTTATTATTTATTATTTATGTATAAAAAGGAATGTAGAAAAAAAATTATATGGTAGTAGATTAATAGTTAATGATGAAGACAAATCAAAACAAAATAGTCCACAAACGAAATCAACAAGCGTCATTGTATCATCAAATCAAAATAATGATTATGATAATATTAATAAACAGAAAAAAGTTAGTTCGTGTTAATATGTTTATATCTTGAGTGTGTCATTCATTTTGTTTTTTTGGAGTATATATATCAACACTAGAATTTTTGACCTTTTGTCGGATACGTTTACATAGGATCAATCGAGTGATGATGATTGTTTTTTTTCGCTCAACTGAGCGCATGCGTATCCTCCTGAATAGCCATGTGGCGACTAATGACCTTCTCTTTTTCAATTAGAGAAAAGCTGAAGGCTTTTCATAAATTAATTTATGAAATATTAGACCAGCTAATTAAATTCACAAGAATAAAAATCGTACAACTTTGAACATTAGTTAATATTTTTTTTTCGATTTAGAATTTCCAACTTTCAACTGGTAATAGTCCATCAATAACCGATGCCGAATTTTCTTCATCGCTACTTTCTTGTCCATATAATGGTACAACATCGTCATCAACATCCGATCTCGATCGTTCAAATACGAATCATCAAAATCGACCATCATCAACTGTATCAGCACTTACAACTCTGACACGAAAACCGACACGACGTCAACAACCAAAAAATGTTAGCTTTCAATCATCATCATCATCAACTAATCCAACAAATAATGTTTTCAATGATCTCTTTCAAAATACATCAGCAACATTTAGTACATTACCTAAACAAACTAAACATGATACATCATCAATAGTGAATCAAAATCAAAATTCACCTACACTAACTGACCTACCAAAACCTCAATCAAATGATTTTCCAACATTACAAACAATTCTTAATCCATCGAAAAAAGATATTCAAACAAAATTACCGCAACCACCACCATTACTCAATGGAATTCTTTTACTTGATAAAATGCTCAAAAAATCATCGATATTAAATGATGATAAAAAACATACTATATCACCATCATCATCGACAATAAGTAATAATGGATGGTATAATGTCACATCCAATTATCAGACACGCGCTAGTATTGTGTAATTATTGTATAACCAAGCGTACATGTTGACTAGTCGTTGTTTCCTTTTCTTCTTGTTTCTTTGTATAGGGAATTGTTTTGAATAAAAACAACTGTTGCTTTTAATGTGTGGATTAAACATTTCCAAAGTCGACAACAATAATGAATATTTTAATTAGTAAATCTAACAGACTGCATCATCGTACGAAACATCTCGATAATGAAAATTGTCTCGAACTTTGTTTATTATTTATGCATCTCAGATTTTGATCCACGCTTAACATAAACGCGCTACTTTTCGATGGAAAATGCATGTCAAAAAATGTCAAATATAGCACAGCTATCATTTTCTATTCAACAATTGTCTTGATCGTTTGAGAATTTTTTCTATTTCGTATGTTGATAAAGTATCAAACACAGAACCATTATCTGCGGAACAGCAACATCAATTTTGCTGTTATTCGTCTTCTTCACTAGAGCATCTAATGTCAAGCAAAAAATAGCAATTTTCTTGAGCGAACCATATTGAGAAATGATTTTCACGGACATTGATTATTACCGTAATAGATCCTTCTTATGCTCAACATGTTATCTACCTATCCTTGAAGATCAATAGCAAATAAGAAATATATATATATATACATATATATATTTACAGAAACCGTTTAAACTAATCAAATTACAAATACTTCCATTTCTAGTCTTGAATTTATTCAACACTGAATCGTATCCTGCCATTATTTTATTTTATTTCAATATTTATCTAGCTAAACTTGAGGATATTCTCGAGCTCTGATACTTCTGTCGAAATTCATATGAATGACGTGTATGGTTCTCCGATGATTAATTGATTTGAACCCATGATTATGTACATCGTATGAACTTTAAGTGGCCATGAATATTCTGACAGAAGTGTATTCCATCCATTTATCGATCAGAATAATCTCTATCGATGGTAAGATAGTCCTTAACTTAATATTGCAATCTATCTTCGAAAATAGGTTGATAAAAACTGATTTCAATTATTCATTGCGACTATAAACAATGATAGAAATATATTAATTTCAAAATTTTATGCATGTTCAATTTTTTTCTTTTTCAAAATTACAAAGATTTTATCTTAGTTGCATCCTACCATAAAAATACCAAGATAAAATCTTATATTTTCATTACAAACTCTTCTCATTATCATCTGGCTATAGAAAGAAAGTCTGAACGCGAACTTTAAAAATAAATTTACTCAATACTCGCTCGATGATTATTAGCATCGAGATTAGAAACTAACATATTTATGTTTCAAGATCAGAGATCTGAACTACATTGACAGAAGTCATAATAAATTAGCATCAATGTAATTCACATTATAACCCGTGTTTCGCTTGTCGAACTTGGATGAACATTTAAAACACCAATCTGATTCGAAATTCTCTTGCAGACAATGCAGGGTTGTGAAACAGATAAGAAATCGATGTAACGGACCAGTTCATGAGATTCCGGACAAACGATCACAGTTAGTTCCAGTCATGAAATCGATTAGCTTACTCTTTAATCGAACTATTCATCAATACGATCCTGTTATACGAACCATGAATACCGACATATGAAAATTTTTTAAAGTTTCATCATCATGTTTTATTCTAGCTCATTTGGGTAAACGTACTTTGCCTCTAGGCGGATACACAGACAGTAATGACACCTGAAAGTCGAAAAATAGTTTTTATACTGTTCTGCTTTTCTAGCCTCATCTATTATGTGCATATTCAAATTTTATGATGAGATCGTCTTATCATGACCATACGTAATCCAAAACAAAAAATTAATAGAACAAACTTAAAAGTACAAGGTATACAATGCTATACAATTATATTCAATAAGAAGAAGTCAGTTTCTACTCCATCTTTGACAACTATATAAGCAAGATTATTATTTCCCTTGTCCCATAGTCGGTCACATTTTGTTTATGGAAGCTTCGTTGAATAGGAACCAATATGCGTGTGAAACAGAAGATCCTTGTGCATTGCAAACTGTTTCGAAAGAATATATATAAATATCATTTCATTAACTGAATACTTCATACCAAAACCCATGAAACGTCTGATTTAAAGAAAAAGAGCAAAATGAAGGTAGATATTTTTTTAAATTTCATCCGATCGATTTCCGATACTTACCGGTGGTCCGGGCTAATTTTTTAAATAGATTAGGTTCCAGTCCCGAAAACCATTTTATCAATACACATTGTCAATTAAAATGATAACTTTGCAGTTGAATTTCCTTATGTAAAAAAGAAGCTTTCCAACAGCATAATGTCATTCATAGAAGATTTTCCCAACAGATGTCTCTCAAAATAACATATTTACTAGCGACGTATTAAACTTAGTAAAACAATAGTTACCTAGCAGCATAACATGTAAATGGCAATCATTTTTATCACATAAGTCCAGTTGTTCAATTGATCATGCCGCATGTTGTTGCTTCGCAACCTTATTGTCTTGAAAATTCAAATAAATTGACACGGCCTAATTTTGAAACATTCTTGAGTACGGATGAAAGTCGAGGATCAACAGTAGTTGACAAACGTCAAGTTAAACGTCTCTATCGTTTACAACGTCAACCGTACGGAAATACTCATCTTCACTTGGATAGTTCACAAATTGATTGTAACCCTCAGAGTTCATTTGAAAATATTCTACGCAAACAAGTAGATGAAAGTATTGTTCAAACTTCGGCAGGTACCTTTTATCGACCACTTGATGTTTCGAATGCATCATTAAAGAAATTGTCATTTGGTAAAATACGTCTTGATCCTCATCAAATTATACCAAGTCAAGTTACAACAGTGCGTCATCATCCAGCAGCTACTACTACACTTCGGTCAGTTAAAAATCTAACGAGATCGAATTCATTTTTGTGCATTTCTCTTTCATTGCTTTCGCAGACATGAACAAGATTCGGCTATTGACATTGTACCACGGTTTTCAGATCGATTTGTTTCAGATACAATACTACGCAGTCGATTAGGTCCTGGTGGTAATTTACTTTTCAATATTTTTCTATCATATTCATTTGAAAATTGTCCTCGTGCTAGGTGCATTGAATCGCAGAGAAGATTGTCGAGAAGCTGAAAACTATCTGCAATCTAAGTATCCACAATCTAATCGTATAAATAATGTAAAACAACAAGACGAATATCTGACAAATGATTCGAAGAACTATGATGAACTTGCTCATCATATTAAATACAAATCTATGCAACAGATTGCTTTCGATGAAGTACCATGGGGTAAAATAATACTCTAATTTAACCTCGTTTTGTTCTTTCGTCAACTAATAGTTCATAGATTCAAAATTACCACCAAAATTACCAGTTCCATTAACTACCCTTGAAGTGAATGGTAGTGATCCGTTATTAAAATCGAAAGATCGTCTCATGCCACATGATGCACGAACATTGAATATTCTTCAGTGGGATCTTGGGCAATCACGAAATTATTATATTAATAATAAACCTTTTAATAATGTGGCACCTTTATCACGCGCTCAACAAATCCCTGGCTATGCTGGTTCATTCGGTGGTGATAACTTAGAAGATATTGATAATCCAGATATCGAATTTCGACCTTTTACAGTGCTTCGCACTGAACAACCCAAATTTACGATAAATCATTTGTATGTTAAAGATTTTCAAGGTTTATTTTTTTCTTATTGGATATCTAAAAGGAAACGGAAGTTCATCTCTCTCCATGACTCGATTCTAAAATTTTGAAGTAAAAATTATCGAATGAATAACTGTTGACAATAACAAAATTTCAATTTAAATGAGGAACAGTATTTTGAGACGAAGTGTACGACATACATCTGTTAATGCGCTAGGATGAACTTTTCACCATGATATTTCATTGTGTACGGTGGCATAGGGTTGGAATCGGTAGGTAAAACAAGAAACTGGTTAGGTCCGACTGATGAAATTTCGGCTAACCAGCGAAAAACTGAGGAATTCAATGTTTTGAAAATTACTTCAGGTCGGTCAAAAATAGGCCGAACTAACAGAGTCAATTGGGTGAATGTTCAACAAAACTAAGCGATAAATTAGTATCAGCTAGATCAGGTTTTTCAATTGACTTCAGCTCTTTTCAAATCTGAATTACCAATTTTATTTGCATTAGTTCTAACTTCGACTTCTTGGAAGAAAAGAAACCATCACTCGAAAGATGTTTTTGATTAAAACAGTCGCAAAAATAAGCTAAAATTTCAAATAAAAAACAACGAAATATCAAACTACTTCAAAAATGCAAACCAGAACAGAATAGCAAACTAAAATTGGTACTTTGACTTGATTTCATTGCTGCAACCGATTATCAATCAACTCAAATAATCTTTGACCTTATCGTAATTTTTAACATCTAACTGAAACCAATTACTAGAGAAACATTTATAGCTCAGGTAAAAAGAGAGAATTAGTTTAAATCTTGAACTTGCAAAATTCCGATCTCTAACGGACTAGTTCCAAGCCGGCGCCATCATACACAGTAAAATAATTATCTTATAGGTAATGATCGTTTACAAATGAGCTTGTTTTACTTGTGTTATTGTTGCAAGTCGTAATCATTATGTTAGTAAAATATTGCACACAGTTCCATAAGGAAAATCCTAAACATTTTTCTAATGTCGAAATATCGTTTCCCTCAAACAGATCAATACCATTCGTATAGAACTTTGAAAATTACAATATGGCTGTGTGTAAATAATTTTCATCGAAGGTACATGGTATAATGTCATTAAGTTTGGACTACGAAAAAATGAGTATAAATCTGAGGTGAAAAAACTACTGTATCTACTTCTTTCAATTTAGAAATCGTACGTATACAAAATTTTCACTGTTGTGTTAGCTTTCAAATGAACCTTATTAGTAGATATATTATTGAAATATTAGAGTGTTACTTCTCTAGTCAAGTTATTATTCTTTATCAAATTATTTTACCTTTTTATCTAGTACTTCATTTAATAGACATTGATAGAAGTAGATGGATCTTTCAAATTTAGAACTGAAAACTTTGGATGCTAATGAATTTCACTGGTTTTAGAAAAATTGGAAACAGAGAGTATCTTTCTTAGATAACTGCGAGTTTTGAAAGAAACATTGTCATATATGTCGTGTAAGACATATAGTCGTAGTAGTTACAATTCTATGCGTAGAAATTCCTTGAATAATTCAAAAATTATCTATATTATTTCAGTAAAACAAATATTCCATTGTACACAGGAAAAACGCATTGGACTAAACTTGATTCTGTATCTCATTATGATGCATTTAGTCGTGCTTACACAACAACAGCAGCATTTCATAAGTAGGATATACTATATTTTGATTGATGATGTTTATATTTATGATTAGGTCACTACCTATTGATAATACAATGTATCGTCATAGTGGTTTACATGGAGCACTATCCGGCTTGGTAACAACAGTACTACCACGAAATCCATACAATAAAATCGATCATCATCCTAATAATAATTCTACCATAAAAAACGTAGAATAAAATCGATATAAATAATACAACAATAAATAGATCCATAGATAATCTATCGCATATTTCCACCCGATATTTATCAGAACAAAAGACTAGTTCTATCAACAGATGGAACGAAGAAAAAATTTTGATTTGTTGTTTGTTCGTGTCCACTACTTCAATAAAATATTATTACTTTCTGTATAAAACCATTCGTTTACATTTCGTTGACGAGGTCGAATATTTGGTGGAAGTGTTCGATGAAGATGAGTGAATAATGGCTGTAGCATATTTTTATTATCATCATTCTGTTGATTTTGATTGAAAGTTTTATTTTCGAACGCATTCATTCTGTTATTAATCATCGATCTATTATTTGATTGAGACATCATTTTATTTCTTTATTTTACAGATTTTTATATTTTTTTCAATGAAATCGTCAATCGTTTGATAAACCTTGATGAGATATAGAATGATAACCGTAGAATCAAAATAATTTGATTGAGTTTATTTTAAAAAACAAATAATCACAATCAATCAAGCGGGAATAGATGAAGTTTTGTTTTATAGTCAAATATTTATCCTAACTGTGCGAATTATCTGAACTATAAGATGAATCCATGTAGAATAGAAATCTATTATGTGCAAGGTAAATCAAGAAACTCAAAGACGAATAAAGGCTTTCAAACCCTACGAGTGAGTATGGGATTAGCAATAGTTGTCAAAATATTTTGATTCGTCGATAAGAGAAAAAGAAGTTCAACGTTAATTTTGAACATAGTGAAGATCTATACACGATATTAGTGAGGTAAAAAGAACTTTTAACTATTAATTTATCTACCTTAAATGATATACTACTTGTACAATCATAATTTTTTTAAACATTCTTTTAGAAATCTCCCGGTATTTTTGTACAAAGATGTAGATGAATTCTCAGAGATTTTCGAAGAAAATAATGAGCGTAATTTATAAGACTTTCCCATTCACACCTTGCAGAATAAAGAAGTTATTCCTTTTAGTATAAATGATTTTCACATTTCAGCTCCAACGGGCCTGCACTCATGAGTTTTTTTTTACCATTTCTTATAGTGAAACTTGATTGCGAAATTGTAAACTGAATGATACGATGTCAATTGTTTTTGTATAATAACACAAGGAAGTTGAAAATAAACTTTGCCTTAGATGGCGTTAGATTCTACTTCGTATATAACTACCGTTGCTAGGTGATTCTTGACAGGCAAAAGAGAAAAAATGGTGTAAATAAATGTATGTAGCACTCATGTGTCGTCGTAAGTATTTACATAGTAAATTGTTATACATGCTAACTTAAATATGACGAATGAGCATGAATATCGGCCAGATCTTTCCGAAAATCAAGAAGAAAACAATCAATCATTACAACATAATGAAGATTTGTCTCAATTATCATTATCGTCATCACCTGATATAGATCCACAAGAAAAAGACATTGAACATTATGCTCTTTCGCCAGAAGTTCCTGATCATCTCGATGAAATTTCTCATCTTAATGAAAACGACGACGAAAACGATGACGATGATCTTACTCGATTTATAAAAAGAGCACGACAACAAGGCTATAATTGTCTTGATCTTTCAAAAAAGAACGTAAATGAATTTCCTCCAACACTATTAGAATTTCCTACATTGCAAGTAAATTTCATATTCAATATTCGATATTTAGAGAAAAAAGTCACATGAATTATCGATGAATGGTATCTTTTTCTTCCTAGTATTTATATCTTGAAGGCAACGAAATATCAAAACTACCCGATGATTTATTTATTCGATTACCAAACTTGAAATGGATTGATCTACGTAACAATAAAATAACTGACATTCCAAGTATTGGTTTGAAGAAAAATAATTCATTACGATATTTGCTATTAAGTGGAAATTTAATTCAAACATTACCTGCTGAACTTGGTAAGTACAGTTATCTATTGAGACAAAGATTTTAGCAATGAAATTTATCTAAGAAAATTTTAATATTTTTATTACATAAGAAAAGATAATTCTAATTTTTAATCGACTTTTGAACTATTAATGTTCATAAAATTAATAAGATTGATGTTCAACAAAGGCAATAGTTTTACTTCGCACATCATTGAAATTCGATTAGAGTTCAAAAACATTTTCATACAATCATCGAACTTTATTTGAATTTCGTATGATACATATGTACATCCACTTTTTGAATATTTAAAACTTTATCGTACGACACAAGAATTACAAAATTATACCTTGAAGTATACCCATCAAGGTTATTTCAATGAAGTACTTATGCTAAACATGAGAGCGTATTTCTTTTTGAGACAAACACAAAAGAAATACAGATTGTGTGTTTAATTCTCATTTTTTTTTTCGATAAACTGTTTCTTTACAAATCACTGAATCTGATTCTTATAATAACTTCCTTCCGCAACGATTTTATTGTCCAAAGAATGCCATAGAAAATTTTATTAAATATATCTATGCATGAGATTCTATTGGGTAGGATTTTTATTTTTATTTTTCTGTTTTTATCCACTTAATTAACTATGCGAACAGTATTCAATGTTGCCAATCGTTGATCTAATTTCTTAGTAGAATAATTATCATAATCTACAAGAGTATATTGCTGTTATTGTACTAAGTAGCAAGAATTTTCTTAAAGGATAAATACGAAAACTCTTTCTAATCAAGAGAATGACATTTAGAAAAACCTTAGTTTAACGCAAGACTAAGGACATGTATTGGTTTTAGTTTAAAATTCAGGTGTTTTTTTTTTCTTTCTCAACTCAGAATTCTTTTTTCGTTTATCTAAGAATTCTCTGAAAATGTTCAATAATATTAATTATTTTACGATAAAGTACATATTATCAAACTACTCTTTTTATGAAAATATTCATGAAATAATATTACAACAGAATATCTCGTGATGATTGAGTGAATGTATTACCTATGAAGTAACACATACCCTCAAGTTAACCTTATGATGCTACGATACACTTCGATTTTAATTCGTATACTTCACGATCGTTTCTTTTAATAATCGACAGCTAACAGAATTCTGATCAGAGTGAAGTTCAATATATATGATCTAAAATATTTTCGTCAAAACTAATATTCAATCATAAATAGCTTTCAAGTAAAAATAATTGAACATACATAAGAGATTCTTCTATCATGCCGAAAAACTTGATTTTCTATACAAACTACAATACTCTACATTCTCGTCATGTAATATTTAGTTTTATGTCAATGTCTTTTCTTTTCTGATGATCTCTTATTATTGTCACTTGGGAAATTCATTTGAATATTTTAAAACAAAATCATAAAAGAAGAACTACTACTACATAGTTATTCAATTCTAATATAGAATTGAATTTGAGTACTAACGAATGTCTTCATGTTAATTTAGGCACAGTCAAAGGTTTATCAGCTCTTAATCTCGATGGTAATCCTTTAGTTCATCCGCCATGGGATGTTGTTAAGCATGGCATTAAAGCTATACAACAATATTTACGTGATGAACATGTTCGTCAATCAAAATGTGCAACTCAAAAATTCGAATCTGACGATGAAGAGTATGATGAAGATCAACAAACTAATCTTGCACCAGATGTTTGGGCATCATCAGACGATGATCATGATGATCAACGACGAATGGCAGCAAGGTCTCCTATACCTAGTACCTTTTCACTTCGTCCATCGCTGTCACTACCCATGCGAAAGTCTAAGTATTTCGATAGTAAAAAAAAAAAGAAGAAGAATTCTTGAATCATTCACCATACGTTTTTCTTTTGGATTCTTGTTTTCTTTTTCTTTGGTGAAATGATTTAGAGCATAAGAATTGCATATCTAGTCCTTGTTTACATCTATAGATCCGAAGCGAGCCACTATAAATCAGCTACTACAAATCCATTAACTACACATCTACAATCATGTATACATCAACAGAGAGTGAGTTATTCGGAACTACGCATGAATCCTCCATCATCGAGTCGACGACGAGCTAAATCTGATATTAAACTGCCTCGAGTGTATGTTCGTTGTGTTTGTAAAAAAAGAAATTAAATTATTGTCGACGAGTCTGTGCACGATTTGCACTTTCGATCGTTCTTTCTCTCTCTCTCTTTCGATGTGACGTGTTTTTTTTTCTGTGATACTGTTGTTGATTGTACCACCATGTTTGACTGGTTGATTTGTTACTATTGCAATAAGAAGGGAGAGAGAGAGACCGAGCTTCATTTGTTTCTCAAGTGTTACCATCTTAATTTAATCAAATATGATCAAGAAAAAAAGAATTTTTTTTTCTTCTTGTTCTCTAATATTTGATTTGTTTAGCAAAACAAAGACAATAGCCAAAAAAAACAATCAACCAACAACAAAAATATCAAATGATCCAGTGGGAGCAGCGTTTGCAACTCGAGCACAAGAAGAACAACGTATTCACCGTGTGAAAGTATGTTGTCACTCATATTTATAAAACAACAATGCGCTATTTATTTTCATTTCAAAGCATCGTAATATAAAAATAAATGAAGCATTAGAAAAAGTTAAAGCAAAAGAATTACTACATGAATGGAAAGAAGATTATCGTGTAAATCAACAACAATTACATCGAAAACGTCTTGTTAAAGGCAAAGGTAATTTTCAAAACGATGACAAAAACAAATGCATTTTTTCGTGTAAAATTTGAATTCCTATAAAAGATTATCAAGAAACAGTCATACAAGCTCCATTCGGTATTGATCCTCATTATTTAACAGTTATGGATAAAAATCAACAGGACATGGTCGAAAGAGCAATCAGATATGAAAGTCGACGTAATCGTTCGCCTGAAAGTGCCATGCGAGAAGAAGAAGAAAGGTAGATACACACATATCTTACTATCTGTCGATTTTATTCGATCATATCTCATTTCGCACGTATGAAAACAGGTTCTTTTATTTTCTAATACCCGATCATGAACATCAGTAATTCTAGACAACTGTTTTTTTCATAGTTCATATTCTTTCATACATGTGTGCTTTTTTTTTTGTATTTATTTAATCTACGTCTGGTACATTTTCGGATCATGTTCTAATCATTCAATACGTCAGTATAATCTTTAGTATCGTTTCAAAGAAATTTTTCTTTTGTTTCTTACGCTTTCAATATTGATTTCTGGCAACATTCGAAATTCTAATTTTACATCGTATTAGATAGTTCTTGAATGCTGTTCTCACAAACACATGCATAGAAACATTTATTTTTTGTAGAGAATCATTGTTGAGAGATCATCTAGTCGACGTCAGATTATAGAATGACCTTTACTCAGTCAATAATTATTTGAGAAGAAAAATGCTATCATTGAATAATCATGAAGATAAGTGAAGGGGCTTATCGTATTCGATGAATTTTATAAAATAATGCTTGTGCGTTCAATCGAAACTCGGCTACTGTATTCATATCGTTTGGAGTCCCTTAAGTTCAACGAATTGATTTGAACATTTAAATTTCAATGCCTGAAAATATGTCTATTGTATGTTTTTTATTTTTATTTTAAAGACGTATACGTGATCGACAAGTTCAAGATCGTATACGTGAAATAACAGGTAAAATACTTAAACGTCGTGGTGAAGTCCGTGGAAATGCATTTGAAGAAAAACGTCTTGCAGAACTCGAACTTCGTGAAGTAAACTATTGAACTATTATGATATTTTACCTTTGTATTTCAATTATACCTCTTATTATTTTGTCTTTTTTAGTTGAAAAAACTTGAATCTGAAATAAAACAACGTCGTACTCAAATCGACAATCGTTTTAAAGCATATACCGGCGATGTAAAGGCTCGTAAAAAATTGTGAATTACAATTTTATTTGTAAAAAATTTACATGCTTGAATAAATATGAATTATATAATTGAATCATATCAATTCTTGAATATTTGTACTTGATGAATTTCAAATTCTAAGCTTATGGGCAAAAAAGAAATACACATAGATGTATATATATATATATACATGCATATGTATCGAAAAGAAGTTAACGCATTTCAATGTTGTTATTAATGATAAAAACGATTTTCAATATGAAATGTTTTACTTTCGATTTTAATTGAAAGAGAACAACAAATTTCTCCTCCTCCGTGTAATTGATACTAGACTAGCCAGTAATTAGTCGTTCGTCCCCAATTAACAATCAATGATCAGCCATTGGTCTCTGTCTTTCTCTCTATTCTACTACTATTATACCCTCAAGGCAATTTCACATATTGAGCACACGATAGAGAAAGAGAGACTCAAAATTGAAGGTAGACGAGACATATGTAAGTACATGTATAGAAAAGAACAAAGACGAATACAAATGGACAATACCCTCACGTGTAATTATAGAACATGAACTATGACGATGAACAATTTACAGTGAAAAGGAACAAAAAAAAGAGCATAATTGTTATTCGTTTTTTGTTTAACTTATTCATCACATGAAACATACCATGAGATATTTAACACGATTGAATCTCAATAATATTTGAGTGTAAAAGAATAAAATAATTGAAAAAATTGTTCTTCACATGTTATTTTCTTTTTCTTCGAATATATTCAATTCTTTAATCCGGTTTCATCCACTTTCGAGTTTTATTCGTCTTTAACTAGTCATTCATCAGCAGGGTTTACACTAGTTAATTAGCTAGAGAAGATTTAAGAATAGTAGCAGTACTTAATCTCGGATAAGTATGTCGAAAACAAGAATGTCGAGTGCTGTTTTCTTTAAAATATTTAAAAACAAAAATTTTTTTTTTCTCGAATGTCTATATCAACACAATAGTTCTATGAATTGAATCCCATTGGGAAATATTCAACAAAGTTCTCATACATAACTATTCCGTAGAAGAAGACATATTCTTCGTCTCAAAGTCCAATCAGCCGTCTTAATCCGAACGACCTCGGGTCACTCCTGCTGCTAAAAAATATTTGAAAATTTAATGTTTTCAAATAATCTATGCGGTTCACTGAATTGATTACATAATCAAATGAAGTTTGTGCTTGATGAATTTTCAATTCACCTCCTCCTCCTCCTCCTCCTTCTTCTTCTTCTCTCTTTCTCTTCAAGATGCAGAGCATATACAAGACACAAGAAGAAAAAAACGAAAATGCAAGTGACAATTGAGCTCATGGCAAAATTTGACGCATTCAATGTTGTTATTACCGATCATCGAATAGACACGTGTGGACTCATGTTGACGCGAGACATATACTAGCAGAGTTCATTCATCTGATAAATCATCAACTATAGGCTATGCTTGTCTTCATTAGAAACTAAGTAAGATGACCCCAACCCTAATTATCAATGGTAGTCAAATCGGACAGGCGCGCGTGAAAGCGAAGGTGATGTCTTTACATTGAACTCCACCCATAATCATCGCGGGTAGAAAAAACAACGAAAAAGTAAAACGTCGATTTCCGATTTTGCGACACTTGACTCAAATTAAAGTTGATGAGAGTGAGAGAACATGTCTTAACTCTCTCTTTTAACATAGATTAAAACTGAATAATGACTGTTCCATTAGCCTCCGGAATGAAAAGTAACATAAACATTTTTCCATATAGTGTATACACAAAAATCTTTTATTCAACTCATCTCGTGATAACAAGTAGTTTAAGACAAAAAGAAAAAGAATCGACAGAAAGAATAAGTAAGGAAACATGATGATGACAATGATGATGATGACAATAAAAAGAGAAAAGTGCCCGACAGAGAAACAAAATGGCCCGTAAATAGCACTGTGTAAAAAAAATAAACCCAAAAAAAGAGAACAAAAATGAAATTATTGATACCCAAAACCGGGAACAAAGAAGAGGAATAAGAGAAACAATTTCTTGTCTAAGACAATGAAGAATTAGCTACAATAGTCGCCATATTTATTTGATACATATCTTTAACAAGTTGTTCCATGTGTGTTTTATCTCCGATAGTTTTACGAAAGAAAAGTTCTTCGATTGTCAATGATGATATTGAACGTAGACCAGCAATTAAATGTATTAGTTTACCAAAACGATATGGCTGTGATGGATATTGTTTAGTTATGTATGTATTTAATAATATTTGTGCTTGATCTTGTAAATAAGCAATGCTATGTAGATCTTGCAATTGTGGATTTGTCATTGTTTGACAATTACTGAGGACAGTTTTAAATAGGACGAGACTTTTTAAACATATAAATTCATTCGAATCGATTTCCATGTGTTTAAATTTTATTAATAGATCTTGAAAACATTCGATATCTGACTTGAGACTTTCATGTTTACCTGAAGTAAAAATTGATTAAAAGATTAAGAAGCAAAGAAAACACACACACACTACGACTATCGATTCTACCTGATTTATTGAGAATATCGGTTGTATTTAATGTAAATTGTTGTTCGGCTGCAGTTAAAATAAATAAATCACGCCAACCTTCTTCAAGTAATGAAAGCTAGATTAAGAGAAAAGTAAAAAGAAAAAGAAACGTTTTAAGTATAAGAAGAAAAAAAACGAAACAAGGTTAATTTACATACTTGATCATGATTGGACAACGATACGAACGCCGGAACTGTTTTCGCCCAATTAATTGCATTAAATAAAATTCTTGCAGCTGATTCATGAGCATCAAATTGATGTTCAATAATTGATGTACGTAAATCTAGTGGATATTTTGGTATTGGATGAATAAGAGACGAATTAGTTGATATATTATTATAATCAAGACCATTTGTCGATGATGATGACGATGATGACGATAATGGATGATGAAATGTTGCCGGTATCGGATGATGACGATGATGAAAATTATGCTGTTGATGATATGCACTAATTAAATCACTCGATTCTTTCAGTAATAAAGCCATTTGCCGTCGTATTGTAGAATTTCGTGGTCCACGTTCATGTTGAACAGCTATTGTATAGAAGAATAAGAAGAAGAAAATTCAAAAGTTATTTTTGCTTTAGGTATGTTTTTTCATTTTAGTCATTTGAAGAACTAACACACTTTGAAGTGGATAAATATTCGATGAAGTAGTGTCGAATAAGTGAAAGAAAAGTTTGTGACAAAGTCTTCTAAAGCAATTCTGTCTGTCTACACCTAAAATTGAAAATAAACAAATACCTTCTTTATTCATTCCAGCTTCTAAACAGCGAGTTAAACGACAACTTCGACATTGATTACGATGAGTCTTATCAACAGGACAGTTTCCTATGCCATGATTTTTACATACATATTGTCGATTTCGTCGTATCGAACGTTTAAAAAAGCCAGCACATCTATCAAGAAAAAACGAAATTTATCTTTTTTGTTTCGTTTTTTTTTATCTATACGATTATATGTGTGTGCACATACACATATACACAACAAAAAAAATAACAGAAAATCTTTAGGACTTATGAAACGAACAATAAACAGATGGAGAGAGAAAACAGTTAGCTAACATCAGTAAGCACATACCATTATACGATTAGAATATTAGTACAAGAAATTTAAAAGAAAAAAATGAATTTTTGAATTCCAACTATTTTAATATATATATATGTTTATGTTGTTCAATTTTTAACTCACCCATCACATGCGAATATTCCATAATGCTTGCCAGAGGAATTATCATGACAAACTTTACAGGGGACATCTGTTAAAATGCGACCTAGGCAGAAGAGAATAAAACATTGACAAGATAAAAAACACTCTGCTTGATAGAAAAAGAAAATAAGTCTATAATTTACTCGATGTTGTTGTATTCATTTGTCGATGTCCGTTCATTGATGAAAATCAAAATCTGAAATGGATAGGCCACTTTTTTATTAAAAGAAAAAAGAAAGAACGACAAAAAGTCGAACAACCATTCAGAGAACAGTGCGCATACAAAATCAATTCATTGGGTGGTGTTTGATATGTCTATGTATATATATTTCCTTTCTCTTTCGCTTCGTTTTCTCTGTGTTTCTCTCTTTCTTAGGCTTTTTTCTTCTTCTTCGTCTTCTACTTCTCTAGTCATCGATTTTGGCTCATGACATTAAAAGAAAAAAGGCAAGTTTATTCTCATTGGCTCGAATGAAAGAAAAAAAGTCAATACAAAGTGAAAATACAATCCACGCCCGAAATTTTTTTCTTTATAATGTCTATGAATGTACCTTTTTTTGTTACTTTCTTATACATGTAAAATGCCGAGGCAAAAGTTATACATCGAAAATGGCAGTAAGCAAGGTGATTTCATCCTAAATCAACATTAAACTAAAACTGAAGTTTACATGTCAACTATTCAATATACAAAATCGAAAGTGAAAGAGAAGACGAAAAAAAATTGACAATAAAGATGAGCACATTCTATATTTATATATATATATATACATATATACATATATGTATTGAACAAGACGCTTGGGTATCTAATTGGTCATTGTCTAAAGGTGGTGTATCATCTAATGATATGTCATTTATTGTATGTGAATAGAAAAGAAGACAATAGGATCGTGAATGTAGTCGACCTCGTCAATCGATAGGTAAATGTCGTCGCCGTTTCGCGTATTCAAGATCCTTGTGTTAAGCTTCACTACTCATATGATTGAATGATGTAGGTTCCTTTTTCTTTCTGTCGAAAGATTTTTATAATCTTCAATAGACGTTTGTGCACGCTCTATTTGCTAAAGAAGAAAATTGCTATTCGACTATATTACTGGTTCCATTCAACCGGCGACAAACGACCACAAACAAATAAGCGAAAAGAAGGAGAAAGAGAGACTACCTGCCTGTCAAAGATTAGTGCCTGTTACTATTTGAATGACAAAGCGAACGAATGTTGATCGTGCTCGGTCAATATTGCACACACACACGCGCGTGTGCATATATTTGTTAGTATGACTTTATTAGTATCGATATTCATAGCGGAATAATCAAGTCAATATAAAGAGGAACTGGATGGAGGTCTACAGAATATATGTTTTTTTTTCCTTTTTTTTTCTACATTAAGCTGCTTATGTGATCGAAGACGAAGAAGAAGAAGAAGAAGAAAAGAAGGAAGACACGTAGATTGATCGAGGTCGAAGGCAAAAAGGTATCCTCTGAGATATCGAATTGCTTGTTTCAAAATGAAACTTTAGTAGTGATGGACAATGACAAGTCCGACAACAAACAGGGCGGCACAAATTAAAAGAAGAGAAAAAAACTGATCATCACATACCATTTGAAATCGGTACGTGTGAGTTTGAGCCAGTAAGAGATCCGCTCTGATGTCATCTCTTCTTCTTCTTCTTCTTCTTCTCCTCTCACTAATCTCCCAACATGATCGAACAAGTTCAACAGTATACTTTTTCGCAAGGTGACAGATTGATGAATACAGTTACATCACATTTGTGTTGATAATTATGTTCAACTTGTTTTTTAACAAACAAAAAAATAGAATAAGAGAAAAAAAATTCTTGAGTATTATTTTGTCTGTCAAATAGAACACACACACACACATACACAATCAAACGTGCGTGTCAATATGAAATTAGTTATTTGTCAATTTATGTATACATTTTGAGATATGTAGATCTATCGAACGAGATTTTTTGTTTCTTTATTAGTATGATGTCTGTTATTTGCAAATTGCACTTTGAACGAATAGACAGACGAATAAGTCTTTTGAAGCTTTTGAACGAATGTATTTAAGAGAAAGTGTTATTTAGTTTTGAAATGATTGATGCCGCTTTGTTGATCACACATGTGACACATTCTCAATTATTAGATCGATTAAAATACTGATTCAATCTTTGCTCTTACGTAAACATATAAGAGTGAGTAAGATTTGATATATATATATATATATATATATATGTATGTATATACATATATGTATGTATGTACAAATGAAGTTCAAAGAAAGTTAAAAATTCAGTAGCTAACGTTGATGATGACCTATCGGGAGGATTTAATTTTTGTCACACACATGAAATTTGACTTTGTTTCAGGTGACGAGAAGAGGGATAATCATGGTACATACATGAGCATCAGTGTTCAAGTCAACATGTGCATTCGAAAGCATGCACGCCTGTATGTATGCATTATAATCCTTCTTGTTTGTAAGGTGAAAGGAAATAAAGACAATGGTGATTTAACACAGGAGGGTCAAATCGACCATCCGTCTCTTTTTCTTCTCTCTATTCAACAACTATCCTTGATAAGTGTGTTTAAATGTGCTGATTTATTTCTTTTTCGTATTCTATTTGACAATCAAACATTCACTAAATCACCATATCACTTCTCGATTTTGCCGCTTATTCATTATCGACAATGGTGGTATAGTTGGTGTATCTTGCAGGTGACTATCGTTTGATCGTTTGAATGAGAGGGAGGGAGGGAGGAAGAGAGAGACAGCGAGTACAAGTGAAAGAAACACATTTACATTGACAAATTGTTTCACACCGACTAATTGTAAGAATGAGCAGACGAGAGAGAAAGAGAGACAAGTGTAACGAACAAACTCTCTTCAATAGATTGAAATCATCACTTTTATTTCTCAAATAAACATGATCAACAACTTGAAACTTCTGTACTCACTGTCAATAGAAGACTTCGGGAGGGTGCCTTTTTCACACATCTATTCTCAGCGACATCATCAGAAAGAAAGAAAAAAAATGAAACAAGAACGGGAAGAGGATGGTTGATAAGCAACATACGTTGAAACCATGGATGCAAAAGACAGTAATACAAAAAATAAACGCAAACACTTCTGACATATTACTCTAACAATGAGTACTACAATTAATTCGTACTATGAAGGTTTGCTATATACATAGAAGAAGTTTATTTCAAACATAGAATTACAAAAAAATTTATCTATTATATATAGATCAGCAACCATCTACGGGATCACCGGATCTTGTTGATTTAGAAAAACATTTTATCGATGCTAAAGCATATATTTTATCAGCAACGACAAAAGATGGTGCAAACTTGTAAATATATAATATTTCTTTTTAATGGATATTAAATGACTTTGATTTACTTGTAGATACGATCATTTAGCACATTGTATAACTAAATTATTAATCGATCAACCACGTAATCATACAAATGACAAAGAAATTGATATAAAAATTTTGATATCTAAAATTTTGTTTTTTATTTTCAAAGATGATGGTGCTGATATTGTCGAAGATGTTAGCAAAATTATAAAAAGTGAAGCAACTCCATCTCAATATGATACATTACGAGATCGGCCAGCGCAAGATACTGAACATCTTTTAGCTGAAGAACAGAAGCAACTCTTTGACGTAAGTAGTTATTTTGCTTTTTCATAATTGAATCTATTTGCAAATTCAATTAGACTGCTGAGCATAACGAAGAACTTGATGATGAAGCATTGCACTCACCATTACCACATATTCTTGAACAAACATATTACTTTGAACAAGCTGGTATTGGTCTTGGTAAAGATGAATCATATCGGTAAATGAGAAATATTTTCTTTTGTATAAGAAAATGTTTTTCGGCAATAAATATAGAAACAGAAGCATGTATTTTTACTTTCGATTAGAATTTGGCTTTCACTTAAACAACTGGTTGATAATGGTCGATTTGAAAAATTACGTTTTTGGGGTAAAATATTCGGTACACAGAAGAACTACTACATCGCTGAAGGTGAACACAATGTTGAAGATGAAACAGATGAAGGTGAATTAAATGATGAAACTCATGCAAATGATGAACCTAAGCATGCTGGTGATGAAGAAGGTGATAGTGAAGAAGATCCATTACCAAAATCTACATACAAGCCACCACCAGTTGTACCCAAAGAAGAACGTGGTACAGGTGTTAATAAATATACGTATTATGTTTGCAATCATCGTAGGTGAATATTAATTCAATTAGAATAAACTATTATTTTTCTTCTCTAGCTGGAACGTCATGGACTAAATTACCGATTGTAACACCAGCACAAATATTTCAAGCACGTTTAATCAAGCATTTTTTTACAGGAGATTTAAATAAACCAATCAATTCCTATCCAGCATATCCAGGAACAGAAAAAAACTATTTACGTGCACAAATAGCAAGAATAAGTGCTACGACACATGTATCACCAGCTGGAAAATTTAAATTTTCTGAGGTAAAATAAATATCTAGACAATATCGATGTAGTGCATGTGAATTCTAAATAAAATATCAAAAGAAGAAAAACAAACAAACAAACAAAGATTGATTTTCTTTCTGCAGGAAGAAGAAGAAACCGAAGAAGAAGGTGCCAGAGAAAATTATCAAGAAAATGAAGAATTCAAAGGTGCAGCATTATCCGAACTACTCGAGGAAGAATTGAATGGATGGGTAATGAAAAGATTTTGTTTTCGAAGAAAAATTTCCATTATCTATTCATTTATTTCATAAAGGCACATCATGTTCAATTTATTCTTCCTCAAGGACGAACAAAGTGGTGGAATCCAGGTGAAAATGCTGATAAAGAAGAAGAAGAAAACGATGAAGAAGAAGAAATGAAAGCTGAAACAGAAGAAATCGAACCTGAACAAGGACCACCACTTTTAACACCGATCGGTGCTGATGGCGAAATACAGGCTACGAAAGCATGGACAGTTAAAATTTCGTCGAATCTTATTCCTCAATATGCATGTGCATTTGTTCGATCGAATCTTTGGCCTGGTGCATATGCATTTGCTCGTGGAGCAGCTTGGGAAAATATTTACGTCGGTTTCGGACATAAATATGCTACGACTGATTATGGGCCAGAATTACCACCTTTACCAGCGAATGAATATAGTGATGGACCAGAAATTGGTGAAGCTGAAGATCCATCTCCCGAAGAAGAAGCGAAAGCACGAGCAGCCGAAGAACATGCTGTCGATGAAGGTGAAGAGGAAGAACAAGAAGAAGAAGCTGAAAACGAAGAAAACGAAGATTAGTTTTTATAAAAAAAAATAGTTCTCAAGTTCTTTCTTTTTTTAAATATGATTATATATAAAACAAAATACGTTTTTTTTAATTTAATTTCATGCATTATATACATTGTATGATATGATAAAAGAGAAAAATTGAATAATATGTGAATTTGAATACATATTTTGCAAGGAACCAGTATTGCAATAGGAATCTAAAGGAACTTATATCTATATTCTCTACTTTTTCTTACGAACGATTGACAAGACTCATTGAAGAAATAAATTCAACATTTAGTTACAAGAAACAATTTCATCAAAATGAATCTACATCCATCTTAGAAATTTAGTAGAATTCGAATGCTGCTGTAGTAATTGATCGTAAACAATACGAATAAAGATTGTAGAATTGATTTGAAGTCTAGTTGTTCGTCTACGTAGAAATGTTTTTTTACTTGATTGTGAAGATGATTTCTATTGAGTTATCAACATCGAACAAGGTTGTCAATCTCCTATCATTTTATATGTTTTCTAAAATATTAGTTACCACAAGTTTCGAATTCTTACATCATCGATTCTCTGGATTATCAGTAGAATGAAGAAATTAAGAACGAATCATATTAGCGACGTGACATGTAGAGACAAAATTATAGTCATTTGTTCATTATAGATTGTGTAAATCATATTGCTGTGATGTATTCGAAGAGAAAATGTAAATTACTCAATTTAGTTCCAAGAAAACTGTACTAACCATCTTGTTCATATTGATTTGAGTCAGATAGTTTGATCTTCATGTTTTATTTGATTAATCGATGAAAGCTCATCTATTATATCGTTGAATATAATAGCATGTGTCAAAATTTCGAAACACAATGTACCTATTATATGGTCACCACAATAAATGATTGTATTCTATTGATATTTTATAGGTTAAAACATATTGCTTCATTGTTCTTAAGATTCAATTCTACAACAGTCAGCTAAGGCATAACTAAGCTGAAGATCACTGTTTACATGAATAAAAATAGTAGATCAGTCTGAAAAATATGATCTTATCAATTTCCTGTATCGCTTCCATCAATGTAGTAACCTGTAAAGATTACAATATCTAGAATTATACGTTGTGCAAAAAAAAAAGAATATAATTAATTGTTACGATAACGTTTAATTAGTTGCTAATAATTCTTCCAAAAGTATCATTAGAAAATGAAGATTAGTAGGATCAAGATAATTTATGTCTACTTTGAATTTTTCTCAAGTTATTTCTGATGTATGTGAAACTGATGAAATTCTGTACAAATATATAGTTAATGTTGTCAATCTGATATTTTATCAGCGAACACAAATGTTATGTGGGTAAGTGAAATTTTGATACTTCTGTTGTTGTTAGTGCTTGTTTTTCTGTTTATTAAACTAAAATCGAATCTCATTTGTTCTATTGACACCATAGGTTTTACATTTTTGTATTTTACATATAGATGTGGTTATTAGGAATTTTCTAATTTTTCCTTTTTTTTTTTGGAAATATGATTTCGCTGTTGAGGATCATTGAAAATGAAGAGTATTTTAAATTAAACGAATTTTTCTGTATTGCATATTTAAAGAGATTTACTTCGAATTTTAAAAACATAGGAAGTGTTGAGATATATTTCAGTTAGATATTACTCGGTTGTAGTTAAATTGAATTTTGAGGATGTTTCAAATGGTTTTGAATATAAGAAGGGCTTGCATATTATGTGTATCGAATTGTATAACGTTTTGCATATCTTGTCTTTTGCTAATTTTCAAACTGAGAAAAATTCATGTTATTAACACGAATAATTCGATTTTCAAACAAAATCTTTGAAAACAATTGTTACGATAATTTAAGAATAGAAATACATCTACCATTTCAATTTTACTCCCACTAGTTCGATGCATGTTGATACCGTCACATATAGATTCAAGTAGAATAATGGTGTTGTGATTCAAAACGAAATTCCAACAATGAATGTGTTCAGACAATGAATGTGGTGGCATTAGAATTCATAAGATGAAATTCAATATTTGTTATTCATTTGGATTTGTTCCGATTGAAAAAAGAAACAGTTCAATGACTGTTTTCGTTTCTTAACTATTTGTTTTTGTGCTTTCTTACTATCGTATGTTGATGACAGATGATCAAATAGTTTTCGATCGTTTTCTTTTTCCTACGTAAGGAAATGATGAATGAGAAATATAAGTATTCATTTGAACAGCTATAAACGAAGATAAATATCATAATCATGTCACTTGATTTTTAAATCTTTTCAAACAGTTGCCGAATTACGACTTAAATACAACAGATTGGAAAATATTAAATTTTGTCAACGAAATATTCTCCCGAAAATATAGAAAGTCAAAGAATGCGTTGCAACATGCTGACAATTGAGCCCTCATTAATTAACGAAACGAACCAAACAATTCATATTGAATCACTCAATAAAATACGTCATAAACTCATCCCATCTCCAACATGTGGCATTTTACCATGTTGATGATTTAGTGATACTTAGGTCCATTTAGATGACAATTATCTTTATACAGACGAGTAAATATTTTAAATAATTAAATTTTAATCTAGTCCCCATTAATATTCGTTTGATCGTGTTAATTTTTACAATGTCCATTTTACATTCATCACAAAACATGGATCGATCTGTACCTAATGGATATCTTTATCGATGTGCTAATAAATCTCAAATAATATTGTATTGTTGTACAAGCAATGGTGCTTCTCGTGACCTTTCCATAGACCAAAAATGATGTTCAAATGACAGTTCAGATACATGGTCCAAATCTTGAGAAAATGAATTGCACTCGAGCTATTAATCTAGTGACAAAACTTCTTTTTTTCCTACACTTTTGGTGTTCATGAGCTTTTGTTTAAAATTCATCAGGTGAAAATCTATCAAACTATACTAGATTTGAAAATGGCACAATGTGCAAACTTAAGAATCGCTCAACATTTGTACAGTAGATTGGTAACAACAAGAAACTGTCAAATATGAAGTTCGTATTGAACAATAACAACACGAGTTAAGAATAATTTTACAATTGGATGCATGAAAAGCCGTGCTGACAAAAATGTCGAAAGAAAAACGTGTCAAACATAGAAACAAGATAACATTGAATGAAAAGATATCTCCAATAAATTGTGACTCTAATCAGATATTATAGTTCATTGTTGCTTTTCTTCTAATTCTGCTTGTGTATAATTTTAATCAGTAGTAATGAGGATCAATAATATCTGATATAAACTTAATAGACGAGTTGAGCGAAGAACTATCATAATAAGTAAAATTCTAGATTGTCATATGACTGAAGTTTTGTATCTTCGACTCATGTAAATCAAGGAAAATCTCCAGATATTTCATTTATAAATTGGTCATTCATAAGATTTTTTAAAAGGAGAAGAAAATCGCTTTCATCATATGCGTGTTCGGTTTTCTGCAAACTCAGAAGCTAGATCAAAACGACCTAAAACAATTGTTATTCCATGTCGAATACAACATCTTGCCAGACGATATTATGATGGTGCTATAAATGCTATGCAATACTTAGATGATTTATCATTTACAGTCGCTAAACTAAATAATAGACACATTTTTTATTTTTTTAAATTACATAGATGTGATCACTGTCAGAATGTTAACTCGAGTTCATGTAATACAATATGTGATTCACTATTAACATTTCTCTAAAACACAGTCCAATCATTTTTCATGCCAATAAATACCGACTCGCCTCGCCTCGTGTCCGTGCGAGGCGAGGCGAGTAAACTCGACGAGTCTCGGATCTCTGATTCATAGTAATTATATGTTGGTGAAAAAATGTCATAAATGAACGTCAATTTTCGTACGAGTAGAAAGCAAACTTTGAAACAAAATAGTTGTATCATAACAAGTGTCCGGGCAAGTTTATTTAAGTAAAAACAGAATTTCAGGATTTTCTGATTTCAAGTTAATTAGACAGAGATCGAACGTAATTTTTCAAGTAATCATTAGGGACTGAAGAATTTCAGATTTTTTTAATAGAGACATACTTATCTGCGGAAAAATAATTTCATAGTCAAAGTCTATGTATTAACGTATGTATTACAACTTAAAAACAATTAGTAGCTTAATTATTAAACTAGATGGTAACCGAGTTTCACTCGAGTACGGAATGCGGTGTGAAGCACTACCTTCGATCTTAGGAATAGACAATCTTGCATAAACAAAAGAACGAGCAGTTGCTCGAAAATCTATTTCAACCATCATAACGAATGAGAAATGTTTTGGTGTGGTCTACCACTGAAAGACAAAGAGTTTTCGACGACACTTTGATCTAACATAGGCTTAAGATGAAAAGCAGCTAATCTAATATTTATCAGTCTGCCAGTCCTCGCAAATCATATGCACAGATATTTTCAAAAATCATTGATACTTTATCGATTTGTTATCTCGATGAGTCACCTTTTTCTATCAGCTGTATTAACAGCTGTTTGTTTCACATATGATATCAATAGAGTCGCGCCTAACTTTCTGCTTTGCGTTTTCCTTTTAATTATCACGAAATAAAGTAGAGGCAAACTATGTTGAAAATCGTCACTTTCGGACTGTATTATCTCCTGAATGGAACACACTAGATAGAATTTGGAAGAAAACATAATATACTTGATGTCAATTCTTTGATCTGGCGTTTGGATGACTGTTGCGCAATCTTCGCTTCTCCACATCATCGTGACACAAAATGACAAAAAAGATGCGGACGTCGAGTAAGAAAGAAAGAAAAAAACTCGCGCACGACTACATAAATGCTTATGCTTCGCATCGCATTAAAGATGGCGACGATCGCTTCCCAGGTCGCCAATTCCGGCTTCCGGACCGTTTCTGGCCAGATTCCGGTAATTTTCCGGAAACTTCCTACAGGATCCGGTGTCTTTCCGGCAGGTACCTGCCGGAAAAAACTTGGAAGCAGTATTCCCGGCCGGAAAGTCATCGTACCGAAATCCTTAAAATTACGGCTATTACCCGGCGCCGGAAATAATCGGAATTCAGCCGAAATCCAGACGGAATACGTCGCGGAACTTATCAGAATACGTCGTGGAAATTTCCGGAAACCGCTAAAAATTCAATCAGCATCCACATTGAAATCGATTGGCGAAAAGCAGATCCCACCAGAAACACTCGGCGAATCAAAATGCTCTACAAAAAACCATCGGCCTCATAATCACCTCATCTCAATTCATTATTCGCGGCCATAAAACCATAAAAGAAGTACCAAAATGAATCTTTCATGAGTTCCACCAAACCCGAAAATACCTACTAAACCCATAACAATAAACCACCTACAGTCATCCACTTTTCTCCAAGCTAGAAAATAGGCCGAATCTTTTAGCAATGGAGTTTTCTAAACAATAGTTCACAATAGGTTCTTTGACATGGGGACTCCCCATTTGGGAGCAGTGTTTCTAACAGGAATTTTAAGCAAAGTACCAATCCAACGTTTACCAACACTTTTTCCACGCTTTCCCAGCAAAAAGCAAAGTACTTTTTCAAAATCGCAGGTGCCCTGGGTATTTTGCTCGGGGTACTCAACGTTAGAAACAGTGTTTGGGAGTCTATTTATCGCTTCCATTTTACTTGACGTCCTATTGCTCGGTCAAGAACCAATAAAAATCGAGTTTTTCAAAAAATTTCTCCGCATTGGTAATTTCACACGGGAAATCCGAATTTCGGATTCATTTTACTCGAATCCCTATTGGTTCTTCACGAACCGATAAAAATCGATTTCGCGAAAAAATCATGCGAAATTCGGAGTCACCATCCCAAATTACCGCTGCGGAGTATTTTTTGAAAAACTCGATTTTCATTGGTTCTTGCCTGACTAATAGGGTTTCGAGTGAAATACATGCGAAATTCATACTCCCCGTGTAAAATTACCTATTGTGAACCACTGTTTAGAAAACTCCATTGCTAATAGGTTCGGCACATTTCTTAGTTTACGGAATACAATTGCCCGTCGGTGTTTTATAGCAAAGGATTCTAGAAGTGCTGCACATTTATCCATACTAACAACAGTACCAACAGCAATGTCAACCAACACTGCAAAGCACAATAATACTAACACCCAATACCGTAGTGGCATTGTAACATGCCAAATTAAAACAAAAATCATACTCACGCTCACTTTTTTGCTCAAAATGCTCTTTTTTCACACTGTTCTATTTCGTAACGTAAGTACCGTTGAGGACAAATTCTTAACTAGTCAAAACAAGACATCGAGTTCATCCGTCAATAATTTCTAAGGCTGAATTCATAAATCAAGAATTAGCAAAAAAATCCTGCTCATGCTCACTTTCTTGCTCAAAGTACTGTTTTTTTCTCCTTTTGAATTTGGTGTAGTGGAAACGGTTGAAGACATTCGATTAGTAGTTGCAGACATTAATTTGCGGCCATCATTGAATAATTTGTATGATTGAATGCAGAAATCAAGAAAGAGCGTGCGGATGTGGGTTTGCGTGCTTGTAGTAGTAGATGGATGTAGGGATGTCTTTTTCAATCTTCACACGCTTCATAGGCAGAAACTCACAGAGATGCCCCCAGCCACACGCAATTGTCTCGTTGCATGATATAAAAAGAATAAAATTATTTGAATATTATGGCTCATTTATAGTAGATTTCTGACTTCGTTTACTAGAAAAGGTAATGATGGACAGGAATTGCAATCTAGTGATCAATATTAGTTTTGGACCACCCCATGTAATGTCAAACAATAATTCCGTTATGGGCCAGGAAATGGCAGGATCCTGGCACCGGAAACTGCTGGCATTTTTTTCCAGTCCTCCTGTTGATTCCCTCGTCTTTCCGGCAGGAAACGAAGCGAATCCTCCGGAAAAATCCTTAGTCTTTCCTGACGGAATACTGCTTCCACGTTCCTGCGGGATCCGGCTCGGATTTCTCAACTTGGGAATACAGTGCTTCGCACCAGAGCTGTCAAGAGGCCACTTTTTTCTTGTCCTGCCTGGCCTTCTACGATTGAGTCTGACCTGCCTGGCCTGGCCTGGACTGCACGCGTGGGATACATGAAACCAAAAGAAAATCGATGCCTCTTTTTATAACACATATCCATTTGATTCAGTATTTAGTCATCATATTGAAGATTAATGTGGCTGCTTATTTCTGTTTTTAAATCAATTCCCTTTCCTGAGCCGAAATTTTCAAATTTTTCGTTTCTTGGTTTCTTCTGCTGTATACGTGCTTCAAAGTGTATTCTATCTATTAGTGATGTTTTGAGAATTCAATTAGTACCTTACAGTAAAAAAAAGCGAAAATATAAATCAATTACCGTAGAGGTTTAGGACGTTTTTCTTTCTTTCGTGGTTTTCTCGAACCTGGTTTTTAAGTAAAAATTCACAAAATTGCCCCGTTTCTCAGGTATGATATATTTGATCTAGCTGAAATTTTTTCTACAAGTACCAAATAGTGTTATTAGTACCAATTTTGTTTTTATTTAAAAAAATATTCTTGTGCTGAACTTTGACAAGTCTTACGAAGGAAGCACTATTCAAACAACTTTTTTATTCAAATGGGATGATACAGAAAGAATTCAAAGCAATAGGCACCCTAAAGTGCTTCTAGTGTCTGTAAAAAGCTTTCAGTTCTATCGAACATACAGCAGCCAAGAAGTTGGGCGATTAGGGAGGCAATTTTTAGTCCTTGTGAACCCGATTTTATTTTTGAACAAGCATTTTGGAACCGTGAGCTTATGAAAACGTGTAATCCATTGATCCAGATCTATCTACTCGGAAAGTTTCAAACATTTTTGATGAGCTACTCTGAAAATTTGCTGCAAAGGGGAAGGGATACCCTTACTAACAATAATTTTAACAATGAGTCCTATATATTAGAAAATAAAAAAACCTCTGTGAATTAACACTACTAAAACTTCACAAACGAAACAACCACTATTAGACAACTTCAATAGGTAAGGTCATTTTCCATATTTAAAACAAATGTAAACAAAATCAATTGAATTCAATGTCAGTTTTTACTTAATTCATCGTATTTTTGCTAATAGAAGGTGAAAATTCAATGACTACTTTCTCTTCGTTTTTAATTTAGTCTTTTTCATTGTATCTTTCGCGATAATTGTTGGAGTAAATCCAGTTCAATCATGATTTTCTTTCTGTTTTCTTAATAGTGTAAGTTGGATTATTGCGACATTTAGTATGACATTGAGCAGATCAAATCATTCTAAGTTAATTTTGAGCAGACTGAACAGTTCAGATCGCCCTGGCCTGGTGGTCTGGTCGCCATCAGTCTGGCCTGCCTCAGGCAAGGCTAAAATCTCAAAACGCAGCCTGGCCTGTTGGCACCTCTGCTTCGCTCCGTAAAATAACTCGTGCATGACTCCAGAAATGCAGAGCACCAAAAAAGATGGCGACCACGACCGAACGCTATACAGTGCTTCGCACCGTAAAAAAGTAAACTCGTGTACTACTGCATAAATGCTTATGCTTCGCATCGCATTAATTACATCAAATATTTTATTCACTGGCTGAAGAAGTAGAGTTATTAGAAGTTAATCAATTGGGATTATTTTTCGTTTCTCTCATTTTTGTAATTTAGAATAGAATGAACTCTTTACACAGCCCCTAATAGTGTCCTACACGGGTACGACCTTTTGGATGTGAATTCTATCCGACACATTTTCTCTACCAACGACTCGATTTAAAGCAAACCAAAACGCTGAACATATTTTCAATCGTAGTGTAGTTTTCAAAATTTTACTTTATTCTAATAAGAATACTGTATAGTTTCTTCTATAAATAACAATAAAAAGATATTTCATTCTCAATTCTTTAAAAAAAGAAGAATAAACCGAGTGAATCGCGATTCATTTGATGTCTTTCTACATCGAGCATCGAATAAAGTATTGCCGTTAAACATCATACTCATTGATACATAGATCCACACTGTTTCCAACATGAAAATACATTTTCACCTTTCTGAAGAAAGCTCATTTTCGTCTCAATATACTCAACCACTCGAACACATGATGCCTCCGCATCTGTGGATAAGTTTTCAGAAAAAATGAATTCTCTTTTCAAAATCAATAGGGCCTTCCATTGCTTTGATCTGTTCTCAAACTTAGTCTATTGTTCGATCATGATCGAAGGGGATTTTAACTTTATACTTTTATATCAATAGCAGTGTGAAAAGTTAACATTTTTTTAAAACGTCGATATTTGATTTACTGCTATATTGAGTCCGAATTTCATCTCAGATTGATACTCAGCTAGACTAGGTTATTCATACTTGAGGACTAATGACCCGATCTAGCACATTGGTACCGGGACCCATGCTGCGGGTCGGATCGATTACTGTGTGTTCGATTGACTTGCAGAATACTAGCTCCACAGAGTGACTATATTTTTACTGTAGATCTAGGAATTTGAATATTCTCATTCATAATCGTGAAAAAATATTATTCTTTAGACTTTCATTTCTACTGATACTTGGCATTTTTTCATCGTTCCGATATTGATGTATACTTTATAATCGTCGAACTAATTATCACACAAGTTATCGAGAAATTTCTTTTTCAAATACGCCAACTATAGCGTAAGACATAAAACGATGTTCGTGCTGACGTTAATCATTGATTTTGAAACCTTGAGCATCATATGAAATACCACGCTTAGTTTTTATCAAACGTTGTCAGTATTTATTACTGAGATTGATTGCATATTGAATTATTCTAAAGGTCTGCATTAGATTTATGTTGGTACTCATGTAATTATTTATGACAATCTATTGATATCTGGATGATTCATATATTTTAATATGGAAAGCGACATTAAATATGAGATGACTATCAACATTAACAAGTATAGATATAAGAAAAGGTCGATGAAGAATGAGTGATAACACGACTGATTGTATCGTAAAGTGTTTATACGTAGAATAAATTCCAAAGTATACACGCATTCGTATCGTAGGCGAAGAAACGGTCAGTACGACTAAAAAAGGTGATATATTTATTTAAATGAAAAAACAATTTCACTTACATTTAATCGGTTCTAGAAGATTTAGTATAACATTTAAAAGTTTGATAAGTATCTGTTTTGTATTATCTTAAAGTAGCCATATGATCATGACAATATTCCATTGGAAGAAAATCCTACGAACCATAACCTTGTCGGAAAATTAAAATTATCTTGAATCAAAGTTTAGGTTTATGATTAGGACTTGCATTTCTGCATTTATCACTAGCCGTTTGAAGAATATCTATCATCGAAGATTGTCATGCTCATAACAAAAATAACTTCGTTGGATTAGCAAATCTTGTACTGTATCATTCAGACTACAGGAAAGTAATAGAAAAAATCTTGCATTTACTAAGATATTATAGACTTACGTGAGAAGACTACCTGCCGTTCAATCACCTTGGGTTGAAACTACTTGAACGTAACATAGAAAGACGCTTCAAAGAGAACAAATTTTTGTGAAAATAACAGATCTTTCAGGTGATCGTATCAGTAGACACAGCTATTATGAAATTTTTATTTAACATATATCTCAAATCAAGTTGTAGATTTGATGAAACAAACAATTCAAAAGACAAATCACTTTCAAAAAACATGAGTCTTGTAGAGACGTATTTCTATTTTAAGTTTCAAGTCAAAATTCGAAAATCAATTTGTCTAATATTCCTGAGGAGGACCAAAGACACTTACGATCACCCATAACTTACAAACAGACAAATTTCATGGTCATAAGTTAGTCGTCGAAGATTTTTTCAGCGTATTCATAGTTCCTTGGGAAATACATAATGCAATTAGTTTCAATACAAAAACGATCGAACAGTTGATCACTTTCCTTCGTTAGTGGAAAAATAAATTAGCAAATTTACAAACTCTTACACTAGTTATATGATCAACAAAATTTTCTTTTCTAATTGTTTAAAAATCGGATTGATTAGTAAAGGAAAGTATAATTATTTGAAATCACATATAAAGTATGATTGACTTTTCGCCTTGGTGTGCATCATATGATTATTTTCACATTACTTTTTCTTGTTACTAAAAACAAGTTTAATTTGCTTCTAAATATAGGATGAATTTTCAAGAATGGAATACTTAATTCAAGTACATCAGATAGATAACCTGATTAGACACGTTTGATTTTGTTGTGCAATTATTAATGCTAGAAATGATAGTAAGAAAAAGTACTGTTTTAAAGTGAATAACAGTCAACTTTCTTTTTGTTTTCTATTTTCGAAATATTTCACAAATAGTTTATGATAAAATTAAATCTTAAAAATCAATGATTCACTTTAATCGTTCGATTAAAAATTTAAAAAGATTGTCAATTTATTTCAAACGTAATTATAAAAATTGAATTCCTTCATGCTCACAAACGGGGCGTTTTCTAATTACAATTGCGTCTCAAAGAATATATGTTTTGACATCAAGTACGATAATGAGACTCATAAGCATGAAACATTTTCATTAATAGAAAAATACAAAAAAAACAGAATGAAAATTTAAAATTACTAATATATTCTCGCAAGGACATAACGTCGCTTATAAATAAATAATTGCATAACATAATTAAAACAATTTGCTAGAAATAAATTGAAAAATGAGTACAAAATTTTCACTAAAACCTGATACAAGTCACATAGAATATGAAACAATTGCAGCCAATATTAAATGTTTAGAAATCAAGAAACATAAAAATTTATAGAGGACGACTGATTATCCATCTGTATAGTTCAGTCTATATGATGAATGGTTCGATAATTATTTTTTTAACAATATTTTTCTACACTATACAAAAGAATTCTTTTAAAATCAATATTTAGCTCTTAAACGAGGAAAATTTCAATATTAAAATAGAGACACTGTTGATTCTACCATAACTTATTGAATCAAACGACATAAGAAAAAGAAGTTTCAATAGGTTCGAATAAATCAATCTATTCATTTACTGATATTATGTTTGCAAACAATCAATTGTATGTATTGTCATTTATTTATGCTAATCTTCGCATGAAATTATTCGACCTTAGTTAGTTATCGCATTTGAAAATGTTTACGTAAGGACACAAAACGAATATCATTGATAATTTTCGTTGATGAATTATATCTGTGAAGTAGAATGATGCTAATAAAATATTCATCCTCTGTATATCGAATGAAAATTTCGATATGGTTGTGTACAGTGGTCTCTGCTCGTAATAAAAATGGGTTTCGAATATGCTTATGAATAAATAATTAATAATATTTTTCATACATTTTCTCCCTTTACGTAAATGAAACATTTATCATATGTACCTTACTATCATTCTTAGCATCAAGATATTCAACTACATAATTACTTTTCACATATTCCTTATATCTTCACTAATAGTTATAAAAATTTGGTGAAAAGACATTAACCTTAGAAAAAAAAATACCAAGTTTTTAAAAAAACATAATTAATTGTGAATCACACTGTCGTACGATCAAGTTTGTCATACGTTCTACATTAATGGCTATAACTCAAGATTCATATTTATCTATAACCTTAAAAACACGTTTTGTTTTCGTACACTTCTATCATTAATTGATCTTATCCTGTTTTTATTTTTTAATGTTGATTTCATATAGAAATCTTTCCAACTGAATACACTCAGTAGACTTAAAACTTTTCATAGGTCATTAAATTTAGCGTCACAGTCCACCATTACAATTCGTCCATATGAATGATTGCCCTGAGACGACATATCGTGTTTTAACATAACTTAATTTCCATTTCGTGAACTATTAGGAAATGAAGAAAGGTGTGTGACGCTTTCCATCGAAAACAAGAAACGAAACTTCATAGAATGATCAACAAAAAAAGTTTTTTTGAAAATTTTCTCAGAATATTCCAACGCGTTTTATCACTTTTAGAAAGTGACTTTTTCTGAATTAATCTGACGAAAGTGCATCGCAAAATGTCAAAAAACAAGTTTGTGATTAACTTATTATTTTAACAGCTAACTTGTGTAAGTAAGAGAGTATTAGTTAACGATTTAGTGCAGCTTCATTTTCTGTTTAAACGTCGCAAAGCTGCTCATTTCCATATAGTTACTATTGAAAGCATTAAAAAAATATACATCCTTCTTCTAATGTGAAATGAATATTAACAGAATTAGACGATACATTTTATGATAAATTCTAAATGATTATTGAAATTCAAATGATTTTTATGCCTTAAAACGATAACAGCTGTTCAATTTCGAACAACTACATTGTGATCATGCCAGAAATAATCTTCACTAAAGTTAAAAATTCACATGAAACATTTCAAGAAAAAAATACGAAAAATATCGTTGATAGTTTATCTTGACCCATGATGGAATATCTTTTATGAGTAACATTATCAGAAGATATTGATGATTTTTTATTGTAATTCAGCAACGTTTTTACTGAACATGGAAACATAATTAATATTTAATTATTAGAATTTTCATCGAGAAAATCTAATTAGACATTATTCTCAGAATTTATTCAAAAAACCAACAAATTCTAAAGAGACGATATGATTTCAGCATTTGCCATTGACGATAGAACTATTGGGTATCAAATGCTTTGGTATCATCTACACCGTAGCAATTCTCTGAGACAGGTACTTGAAACAGAGGAAAGAAAAAATCATAATTATAAACGATAATTATTTTTCTTTTCGATTATTGTTACTTCTAATTAAGAAAAAAAACGAAAAAAATGATGTTCGATAACAAGCATGACTAAGTTTTTTCCAATAAAATAATATGAAAGTGACGATGGAAAGTGATCGGCAATTTTCTTCAATTATTTCTAATACACAACTACTACGGATGAAATATTTCACATCTTTCTTTTTTTATTTATAGAGCTAACTAGTACGAAATATATTTTCCCTTGCGTTCCTCGTAGTTATTCTGAAAGAAATCAATGAAGCAAGAACATAGAGTAAAAAATCTATAAGGTTATGAATCATAACTTGTTCACTTTGTATTTTTTGACTACATCAATCATACAGTTTCAAGTCACGCATAACAACCAAACGAGATAATTGACAGCAAGCGTATGGTTATCAAATGTAGAAATAATGAAAATTGAAGGTGATGATTACATGTGAATATAGGTTTCGTGCAACGACCGTATTTAATTACTATCTTGACAGGACGATGTATTATTATTTTTTATTCTCTTACGAATTTACCATGAAATGAATCTCCAATACCAGCTTTTATGATAAATTATATCGATCTATGAATATATACATATATATATAAGCTTGTTTATCCGATTCTGAAAATTTCAATCGTTTCTATTATACATAAAAGACGTCCGGCAATATATCTTTCGGAGGAAAACGTACGAGTTGAATAAAAATCTGATACGAAGCAATATTTGTTTAATCGCTGTTTTGCTTCACTATTTGCAATTAAAATAACTAATGAAAATTTTTATTCTTAACAGAAAAGTATCTAATTGAACTAAAAACAATTTCTGGTTTTCCTGAAAAATCACATGCTTTCTAGCACTAAAAAGTTCAGTAAACTTCTCAGAAGAGACTTTCCAAAATCCAAGACCTTCTAGCTTCGGGGAGAAGGGGGGGGGGCATTAAACTTATATTTAGTCACCAGTATATGTGACAGTTTCCAACTTTTTTTCTCTCAAGTCAACCAACTACGCTTCGATAATTTCCTTCTCACAAAAGATAGATCTGTGCAACCAACGTTTGAAGAAATGAAATTAAAATGCTAAAGTTGTTCTCTTCCAATGCTAGGTTTCTATGTATCACTCGTGTACCTTGTTTACCAGGTATCATTTCTGAAAACTCCAGAGGAAGTAAATAATGCCGCTTCTATGCATGGAAACTCTTGCCAGTGATTTCGTGCTTTTGAAATTCAAACTAATTAGATCAATAGGTTTGATTAAAGGGAACAAAAGAAAGTATGTTCTACGTAAAATTAATTTGGGCTACTTGAGATTATCTTGATTTACTTTGTTGTACATTAAACAATTGCTTTCGTAACTTAAGCATTCTTTATTTTACTAAGAGTCTTTCGTTTTCTGTTGTTCAGCTGTTTAGAAAAAGTTTTGCCTAAATCAATGGATCATCCATTGTGATTGTGTTGACGAGTACATAATCGAGAAAGAATTTAAGAGAAAGAAAATTCTATGTTGTTCAAATAATTCGGTTATATTTAGTATTAGGTGCAAAATAAACTGATGGATGAGTGCCCTTGAAATAGTTACCAACATATAATCATGGCAGTGTTTTTGAAACTGCAAACACCGATATATATATATAAAACGAAGCGTGTCATTTTAATATGACTGTGTTCTTAGTATTTGATGTAAATTCGTTGAATTCTATATTTTCATACTTATTTTTCCTTTTCACCTGCATTTCATTGATCCCACTGAGTGTTCAAAGTAGTTTCTGGGTTATATAAATTATTTTAATAATTTTTCTTTAAAAATTCCTAGACACAAGCGTTAAAATTAATGTCTCGTTATAGAAAATGACACTCTCGTGAACAGGATAGGCGAGTTTGATATCGCATAAATTCTAAAACAGAAAGTCAGACTTGTAGACTGTCCAATTCAGTAATTATAACTATAGAACTCTTTTCAATAGATACATTATGATTATCTTTTAAAAATACTGCAACATCAACATTTTATGATCCTATTAGATGAGAAAAAGACGACAAAAATATAAATACGATGCTTTCTAAAAGAACATGCCTCTACTGACGCAGATGTGTCTTTGTATTAATAGATGAATTAGAATTAGCTTCAATAAGATCATCATCATTAGAAATAAAGAATCCCTTTTTATCAAAATATGTGACACTGAAATTCAAAAATAATGATAGCTTCTGATTGGACTACGCATTATTGTTTTCATTTTATAAATTTCCATGGCCATAATACACCATACCTTCAAGTCAAGTATTACTGGTGATAAGTAGCAAATATTGACGCAAGTTAATTTGCAGCGAAACCATCGAAACATGTTTTTTTTCTAAGATCAATTATGATTTTTTCATGCATCAATGATCGTAAGTGAATAAAAATCGGGGTCTGACTTTTGCCTACACATATCAAGGGTATTGTTGTATGCTTCTAAAACACGAAATAGATTAAAAAAAAGAGAAGAAAAATAAATATATATAAACAAGTAAAATACTTGTTGTCGCCATTATAACCATTTTGTTTGAAAAAGCTGCACTTTCATTCTAAAAAGTGACATGTATTCAGCTGCAGGCACGTCAGCAAGGTAAACATCGACTCAAATATATATTTTCCATTTAGCCATACCTTTATTGTCAAATATAGTAACCCCAAAAGAAAATCAGCTTTAATTCCAATCATTGGATCAATATTATGTGGAGGTTTACTTTTGTTTCTGCTCGCTGCTACTATTATATTGGCACTTATTCCAATATACTTACCACAAAAATCAGCTTCATTAAGTTCCAGTAATTCATTAATTAGTTTTTAGTCTAAAATCCTATCTTGTCAAATGTGATTATAGGTAAAACAAAAAGTAATCAAGTCACGGTGTACTCAGATACAGGCATTCCTGCTACGGGTCGACGAAGAAGAGATGGTACATCTGACTCTACCACTTTATTACAGCAATGTGTTGCTGCTGGCGGCACCTCAGGCTGCTCACTTGGAGATGATGGAAAAACATTGGCTAAAGGATTGGTGAGCTTATAATTATACTTTGCGTATTCACATATCGAACGATCTGTGAAGAAACCGAGCGACATATTTCACTCTAAAAACCTATACTCTGTTTAACTCATTAGGAAATAAGAAAATAATCTCATACTGAACTATTCTCAGGGATAAAAGTTTCGAAAATAATAGAGTCTATCTCTTATTCTACGAAGAATAGATCTGAACCTTCATGTATGCATTTCAAACATACGTTTCCTAATTCAGATTTTGTCGGGAAAACGTTTCGACTCTATACTAAAGATGGAATCCCTAAACCTTATTTCAGCTGGTCACATTTCTTAGATACAAATCGGTATTGATCTTTTCTTCAATTTTAGATTCTTCCTGCTTTGGCGCAGACTGGTGGATGTCAGGATTTAGATAGTCTCACGATTACATTCATCGCCTCAAGTGGGAGAAAAAGAAGTTTGTAAGTTGCATGTGAATTACAAGAAATGATTCTTTTGAACGAATTTACTTTTCCAGGTCACGTCGAAAACGTCAACTTTTAAAGATTCTCATGAAAATTATCTTTTTCATTATTTTTCCAAATACATGTCTCGATAATTGTGCTAAAGGGAAATCTGCTGCGCTTACTGGTCGATGTAAATCACTGATGGCACCAGGTGGAGGTTTCGTTCTCACTGGTACCAAATTATATTCCAGCAGTGGAGCGCTTTTCGGAGTTCTAAGTAGAATTGAAGGCAAGGGTGTTCTCAAAATGTCTACTATAGGTATGTGGATAGTCTCATTAAGTATCAGGGATAAGCTTCAGTTTTACTGGTTTTCGTAGGTACCAATGACGTCAATCCATTCACTGGAGATTTTAAACCACCAACAATAATTTCACTTCCTGGTGGCCCAGGCTCTGGCTTAGGCTCCGATAATGGCTCCAACTCTAGCTCAGGCAATAGCGGAGGAAGAGGAGGATCATCACCAATAACAACAACAATGACAACACCAGCCACCTCAGGAAATCCTGGTTAATTCTTTCAACTTTCACTCCTATCATTTCACTATTCTTCGAACATTTCACAACACTCTGATCATATTTTTATTCTAACACTAACAAGCAAAGCATTCTTTATAAAGTAGTACTAACCCAAAGTAACGTTTACTAACTCGCACTTCTTTTAATTAATCATGAGCTTCTAATAAAATATACAAAAACATATAAATTATGCTATTACTCGTTGGAACTGAATTCATTCGCAGTTTTTTTAAAATTTTCATTTACTTAAGATTTCATTGAAGATTAATTTGATGTTAAACCTAAGCATAAAATTCATAAGCAAATCGACGAAG